>JBBBVM010000895.1:0-25899 GCA_037355625.1 Petunia x hybrida
CGAAGAACTTCGTTTGATTTCCTCCGTTGTTGTTTGGAACCGGAGTTGAAAGAAGCAACTCAGATCTGTTGAATTTCGTGGTCAGTGAACCGAAGTTGTTGCGTCCGTACGCCGGAGCAAGGTCACTGTTCCATTGAAGAAGAAAGGGGTTAAAATTTTAACATCAAAGCCCCAGGTGAAAATTGTCGGCTGAAAAGGGAAAGTGGATAAGGTAAAACCCTATCCGTACCAAAGGGGACCACTTTTGTACGAACAAGAGTGGGTGTGATCGAAAAAGATTCCAAAAGGGAATCAAAAGGGTAGATTCTCCTAGGTTCTCACTTCCTTTCGTGTCAAAATTCTAGTTAGTGGATCTTTTGAGTAATTGTCCTACTCAAGGTTGTACTAACTTTTTAAGCTGATAGGAACTCGTGCGAAGGGGTGACCGAAGTCCAAACTTTCGTAGAATTCTTTTGACTCCCCGAGCTCAGTTAAAAAGCGTCCATTCCATCGAGTCGAACATCACTTCACCCTTCCCGAAGAGGCAGTGACTATTGTCGAACTTGAAGGATCTTAGAGGACCGATCAATTGGACGAGCCACTGTTAACAAGTCCTTGAGTGATCAAAAACCGAACCCTAAATTGAGTGGACCCGAGTGCCACCCATCAAAGGTGAGGGAGTGTGTGAGGTGATTTCTAACCTTAATCTTTGTTTGATCTTTGACTTGTGCAGGTACAATGGCTGGAAACGATGGCAAAGGCATTGAAAAGCCTGAATTGTCGTTAGCCGATCTCATGGCTGCGATACAAGGCATCAGTGCCGAAGTAAGAGGAGTGAGTGCTCGAGTAGCTAACCTCGAGCAGGGAAACGCGTCCGTGGCCATGAATGGGTCCGGCGTGGGAACGAGCCAATCCACTCCGATGAAACCTGAGCTGTATGCTGAGCTTGTACGACAACATCAGTTGACAAGTGAAGCAATTCGAAGAGAGCTTAACTTGGGTAATCCCCAAGCTGGAAGACAAAACTTGGGCATTCCCGAGGAGGAGCGAGGTTACCACTTCCAATGGACCCCGAAGAGATCTTGGAGCTGTAACCGAAGAGGTTGATGAAGAGGAATTTCCCGAGGACGATAGGAGCGTGAGCCGCCATTCGCTCAACGAAGAGGCAAGCTCCCCGGAGGACGTGGAAATTTCCGAGGTCGGGTCGAGGCGCAAATGTTGAAAGAAATATTGGGCGTGAGGCTTATGATCGAGAAGATGAGTTCCCGAACAGGCTAGAGGTTTGTTCGAGACTCAACTTGACAGTGTCAAGATCACTATTCCACCCTTTAAAGGAAATAGTGATCCCGATGAGTATCTTGAATGGAGCTTAAAAATGGAAACGCATCTTGAAACAAATGAGATGACCAGATGAGAGAAAGCTGCCCATGCCATTGCTTCGTTCGAAGCTTATGCATCAACATGGTGGGAATCTGACAAGAGGCCATAGAAGAAGAAATGACTATCTAGTAGTCAATACATGGCCACAGTTGATGAGAGCGATGGATGGTAAGTACTTGAGTGTGTGTGCAATGCAATTCCCGAAGGGAAGCTTTGGCACAAACGCGGAACAAGAGCAACTAAAGAAGAAGATAAAAGAAAGACAAAACTTGCTTCTTTCGAAAGAACAGAGGGGAACCTGTCCCTAAGCTCGATCAAAAGGGAGACAAGAATCACCCTAACTATGCAACAATCCTCAAGAGAACATTGCCTCTTGCAAACTGAATGATCAAGAGGAATGTTCAATCGGACTAAACCGAAGGCCACAAGTCCTTAAAAGCCCTCACCGGGGTTTTGCTCACGACGGAGACAAGAAAATGTGCTCGGCACTTTCATTCAATTTCAATATCCCAAAAAACTGCTTCTTTTACAATGTGAGGACTAAGGTTTATATAGGAAATACTAGGGTAAACTAGTAAATAGGTCACAGTCGACCAATGAATATAAGCCACGCAGGGCTGAGTTAAAAATGTGCTCGGCTATCTGACTTCGGTAAGTCTGGCTTCGGTTCTTGACTTCGGTGAGCCTGGCTTCGGTTCTCTATTGCCTGCTCGAGCACATTTGTCATCGGGCGCTGATCATGTGTTCGGTTTCTGCGCTCTGTCCGGGGCAAGAGCTGCTGTTCGGGAACTTTATCCTCGGGCTCAAACTTGAAGATGCAGCCCTTGGTTTCATCACTTTGCGA
Source organism: Petunia x hybrida (assembly GCA_037355625.1). Lineage (NCBI taxonomy): Eukaryota > Viridiplantae > Streptophyta > Magnoliopsida > Solanales > Solanaceae > Petunia > Petunia x hybrida. The sequence goes on from JBBBVM010000895.1 coordinate 2,204, forward strand.
TTCCTCTTCCGAACAATGCTTCTTCCCGACATAGCCAGCTGGATGTGCATGTCATGGAGCAGCTTAGCTTGGCTTCGAGTAATTGGCCTCCTCGGTCATCAGTCACTGCCTTCGGTTGAAGTGTCCTCGGTTGATCAGCACTTTGGGCTGCATCATCCTCCCCTTCTTGAGAGGATTTCGTCCTCGAAATCGATTCATCCTCTGCTTCGGATATTTGGCCTACAACACAAGGAGTTCAAATCAGTAACATGAAGGTGTTGGACACATTATACTCACCTGGGAGGTCGATGACATAAGCATTGTTGTTTATTTTGCTCAGCACTTGAAATGGACCCTCCCCTCGAGGAGCCAATTTTCCTTTCCTTAGGTTCGGGAAACGTTCCTTTCGGAAGTGAACCCAAACCCAATCACCCTTCTTTAACTCCAACTTTTTTCGCCCCTTGTTTTTCTTCAAGGCAACCTTTGCATAGGCGTCCTCGAGGTTCTTCTTCACTTTTGCATGCAACTCGAGCAGAGCTTGGCTCGGTGAGTACCTGCAAAATCGATAACAACCTCTCGAGGCAATGGGGTCAGGTCAAGTGGAATTAAAGGGTTAAATCCATACACACACTCGAACGGGGTCATGTTAATCATTCGATGCACCGTTCGATTGTATGCAAACTCCATCATGGGCAAACGATCAGCCCAGTTTCCAACCTTCCCTTTGGTCATTGCCCGAAGCAAAGATCCCAAGGTTCGGTTAACTACCTCGGTCTGTCCATCAGTCTGTGGATGGTGAGACGTCGAGAAGAGTAGTTTGGTGCCGAGGGCACCCCATAGACACTTCCAAAATGACTCAAGAACTTCGAGTCTCGATCACTCACAATAGTACGAGGTACACCATGCAATTTTAACACATTAGAAACAAACAATGTAGCTACATGCTGTGCATCATCACACTTTTGCAAGGAATAAAGTGAGCCATTTTTGAAAAACGGTCAACCACAACGAAGATGCTATCATGTCCTCCCCCCGACCTCGGTAACCCCAAGACAAAGTCCATGGATATATCAACCCAAGGTCGATCAGGCACAGGCAACGGGGTGTACAATCCATGAGGGTTGGACTTCGATTTTGCTTTCTTGCAAACGAGACAAGCGTTGCAAAGTTTTTCCACATCTCGTCGCATTTTGGGCCAATGGAACTGCTCGGTCAAGATACCAAGAGTTTTATCGACACCGAAGTGCCCCATTAGTCCACCTGAGTGAGCTTCTCGAACCAAGAGCTCTCTCCACGATGACACTGGCACACAAACCCTCCCATTCTTGAAGAGGGTAGCCATCGTGCCACTGGTATTTCTCAACCCTTCGGCCACTCAAGATCGCGTCTCGAACGCATTTTAGCTTGGGATCGTCTTCGTACATCGACTTGATGCTTTCAAATCCCATGAGCCTAGAGGCGAGAGTGGTCGCTAAAGCAAATTTCCTTGATAGCGCATCGGCCACAACATTGTCTTTTCCCTTTTTGTAATGAATTACATAGGGAAAGCTCTCAATGAATTCAACCCACTTGGCATGTCTTCGATTCAATTTCTCCTGACCTCGGAGATGTTTCAAAGACTCATGATCACTTTTGATCACAAACTCTCGAGGCCACAAATAATGCTGCCAATGGCGAGTGCTCGAACGAGGGCATACAACTCTTTGTCATACGTAGAGTAATTCAAAGTTGCACCCTTAAGCTTTTCGCTAAAAGTAAGCGATCGGCTTCGATTCTTGCATCAGCACTCCTCCGATCCCAACTCCAGACGCATCACACTCGACTTCGAATGCTTTGCCGAAGTCAGGGAGTTGCAACAACGGGGCAGAACAAAGCCTCCGCTTCAACTCTTGGAAAGCCCTCTCTTGGACTCTCCCCACACAAATGGATTGTCTTTCTTCACCAGCTCGGTTAAAGGAGCTGCTATGGTGCTAAAGTCACGAACAAACCTTCGGTAAAAGCTAGCTAAGCCATGGAAGCTACGAACTTGTGATACCGAGGTTGGAGTTGGCCAATCTTTGATGGCTTCGACTTTAGAGTCGTCGACTTCGACACCATTAACACTGACAACAAATCCAAGAAAGACTACACGATCGACACCAAAGGCGCATTTCTTGAAGTTGGCATACAACTTCGCTTCTCGAAGCTTTCAAGTACTTGCCTTAGGTGGTCGACATGTTCATCCACGGTTCTGCTATATACAAGTATGTCATCGAAATAAACGACAACAAACTTATTTATGAACGGCTTGAGCACATGGTTCATCAGTCGCATGAATGTGCTCGGTGCATTGGATAAGCCAAAAAGGCATCACCAACCATTCATAGAGACCGAATTTGGTCTTGAATGCGGTTTTTCCACTCGTCCCCGGGTTTCATTCGGATCTGATGGTAACCGGACCTGAGGTCTATCTTCGAAAAGCATGAAGAACCACTTAACTCATCTAGCATGTCATCTAATCGAGGGATAGGATGACGATACTTTACCGTTATTTTGTTGACTGCTCGACAGTCAACACACATTCGCCATGTTCCATCCTTCTTCGGAACAAGGATAACTGGAACGGCGCAAGGACTCAAACTCTCTCGAACGAGGCCCTTGTTCAGTAATTCATCAACCTGCCTTTGGAGCTCTTTGGTGTCTTCGGGATTACACCGGTATGCAGGTTTGTTGGGGATTTGAGACCCTGGTACGAAGTCAATTTGATGCTCGATTCCCCTCAACGGAGGTAATCCACCTGGCATTTCCTCGGGAAACATGTCCTCGAAGTCCTGCAAAACTTTTTGAACAAACAAAGGCAAAAGGTTATCATTAGAAAAATCATCATTAGAGTTTAGAAGGATACCCTTGTGCACGAGGCAAATCATCATCTGACCGTGGTCGTTGCCTCGTAAGATCTCACCGGGTTGTATGATTGCACATATTCCTTTTACTTCGGTCGGTGAGTTTGTCTCTTCGGGCCCAATTTTGCTCCTATCGGAAGCTTAGCTTTGGCCGCTTCTTTCAATTCTTTCATTCGTTTATAGTCCTCGGAGACTTGTTTCGGAGACAATGGTTTGAGGATGAAACTCTTCCCATCAAGCTTTACGGTGGTAAGTGTTGGATCTGCCATTGTGAACAGCTGTTCGGTCATATTGCCATGGTCGACCCAAGAGCAAATGACAAGCTTGCATCGGCACCACATCGAATACCATTTCATCTTGATATTCGCCGATTCTAAACTTGATCCACACTTGTTTGACAACCCTCAATTCTCCACACTCATTCAGCCATTGTAATTTGTAAGGGTGGGGATGCTTCATCGTAGGTAGTCCCATTTGTGAAACCAAAGTTTGGCTCACCACATTTGCACAACTACCGGAATCAATGATCATCGAACACACCTTTCCCCTCACTCGACATCGGGCATGAAATAGGTTTTCTCTTTGGTTGTCCTCTTCTTCAAGAGTCATGCAGCTCAAATTCCTTCGAACCACAAGAAACATTTCCGGATGATCAGCTTCGGCAGCCTCATGATCATCATCAACTTCAGCTCGATCAGTCTCCTCGATAATTTCCTCCTCGGTGTCACTCGCTTGCTCATGGACGGTTCCATCTTCGAGCAGAAGCATAACCTTGCGAGTTGGACACTCTTTCGCCATGTGACCATAACCTCTGCATTTATGACACTGAATATTTGAAGCACTAGGAGAGTTTAGTTGAACTTTACCTCCCACTTCTCTCGGTTGGTTAACGGTCACACCTTTCTCGAAGGGTTTCTTCGAATCTCGAACAGTATTGGCACTTGTTTGGTGAGGATTCTTCCAATCTTTTCCTCGGTTCAAGGGAGTAGAAGTAGTGACTCCTCGATACCGGTTTGCCTTTTCTTCCTTCACCAATTTTTTCAGCTTCGGTAGCAGCTTCAAACAAATCTTCCAACGTGTGATACACGTGGAGTCTCAACTGAGATGACACATCCCTAGCCAAGCCATTTTTAAATCTGATAATGGCTTGCTCTTCGTCTTCGACCAGATCAAGATTCAATCGAACCTTTTCAACTCATCGTGGTACTCTTGGACGGACTTGGACCCTTGCTTTAACTCATAGAGTTTTTGCATTTGAGTCTGCCTGTACTTGGCACTCAAGTACTTACCATCCATCGCTCTCATCAACTGCGGCCATGTATAGACTACTGGATAGTCATTTCTTCTTCTATGCCTCTTGTCAGATTCCCACCATGTTGATGCATAAGCTTCGAACGAAGCAATGGCATGGGCAGCTTTTCTCTCATCGGTCATCTCATTTGTTTCAAAGATGCGCTCCATTTTAAGCTTCCATTCAAGGTACTCGTCGGGATCACTAGTTCCTTTAAAGGGTGGAATAGTGATCTTGACACTGTTCAAATTTGAGTCTCGAACAGCTCTAGCCTGCTCGGGAAACTCTTCTTCTCGATCATCAGCCTCACGCCCAATATTTCTTTCAACATTTGCGCCTCGACCTCGACCTCGGAAATTTCCACGTCCTCGGTGAGCTTGCCTTCGTTGAGCGAATGGCGGCTCACGCTCATATTCGTCCTCGGGAAATTCCTCTTCACCAACCTCTTCGGTTACAGCTCCAAGATCTCTTCGGGCCACTGGAGGTGGTATTCTTTCTCCTCGGGAATGCCCAAGTTTTGATAAGCAGCTTGGGGATTGCCCAAGTTAAGTTCTCTTCGAATTGCTTCACTTGTCAACTGATGTTGTCGTACAAGCTCAGCATACAGCTCAGGTTTCATCGGAGTGGATTGGCTTGTTCCAGCGCCGGACCCATGCATGGCCACGGACGCGTTTCCCTGCTCGAGGTTAGCTACTCGAGCACTCACTCCTCTTACTTCGGCACTGATGCCTTGTATCGCAGCCATGAGATCGGCTAACGACAATTCAGGCTTTTCAATGCCTTTGCCATCGTTTCCAGCCATTGTACCTGCACAAGTCAAAGATCAAACAAAGATTAAGGTTAGAAATCACCTCACACACTCCCTCACCTTTGGTGGGTGGCACTCGGGTCCACTCAATTTATGGGTTCGGTTTTTGATCACTCAAGGACTTGTTAACAGTGGCTCGTCTGATTGATCGGTCCTCTAAGATCCTTCAAGTTCGACAATAGTCACTGCCTCTTCGGGAAGAGTGAAGTGATGTTCGACTCGATGGAACGGACGCTTTTTAACTGAGCTCGGGGAGTCAAGAGAATTCCTACGAAAGCTTGGACTTCGGTCACCCCTTGGCACGAGTTCCTATCGGCTCAAATGAGTTGGTACGACCTCGAGTAGGACAATTACTCAAAAGATCCACCAACTAGAATTTTGACACGAAAGAAAGTGAGAACCTAGGAGAATCTACCCTTTGATTCCCTTTGGAATCTTTTTCGATCACACCCACTCCTGTCCGTACAAAAGTGGTCCCTCCTAGGTACGGATAGGGTTTTACCTTATCCACTTTCCTTTTTCAGCCGACAACTTTCACCTGGGGTTTTGATGTTAGAATTTTAACCCCTTTCTTCTTCAATGGAACAGTGACCTTGCTCCGGCGTACGGACGCAACAACTTCGGTTCACTGACCACGAAATTCAACAGATCTGAGTTGCTTCTTTCAACTCCGGTTCCAAACAACAACGGAGGAAATCAAACGAAGCTCCTTGAGCTAAGATTCAGTTCGACGCGTCGCACACTGTTACGAACTTGTAACAATTTTCCGGTGTACGGACAACGTTTCCAATCTTAAGAACTTCGAATTTAAGCAATAAACAAACCCAAATCACTCAAGAACCACCAATCTTCACCGGTTTCTTCCAAACACAGTGGGGTTCGAGTTCAGTCACCATTAAAGCTCAAAAACAGTCCAAAAATTCACCAAGAAACCCTAGTCACGAAATCAGTACGTCGGGTATTCGTTGGAGTCAGAACTCGATGGTGAACAAGAATCCAAGATTGTTTTTCCCAAACAACCAACAATCAAACACAATTTTTGAATTTTCTTTTAACACTTTTTTTTTTTTTTTTTTTTGTAAAAACACCAACAGTAACAAAACAAACAGGAACACGAAATGGAAAACAAAGACTCAACGCACGAAAATAAAGATAACTTGAACAGGATTGGGGTTGTAGAAACAAGCCCAAACCGTGTTCTGATACCAAGATGGTGCAATGCAATTCCCGAAGGGAAGCTTGGCACAAACGCGGAACAAGAGCAACTAAAGAAGAAGATAAAAGCAAGACAAAACTTGCTTCTTTCGAAAGAACAGAGGGGAACCTGTCCCTAAGCTCGATCAAAAGGGAGACAAGAATCACCCTAACTATGCAACAATCCTCAAGAGAACATTGCCTCTTGCAAACTGAATGATCAAGAGGAATGTTCAATCGGACTAACCGAAGGCCACAAGTCCTTAAAAGCCCTCACCGGGGTTTTGCTCACGACGGAGACAAGAAATGTGCTCGGCACTTTCATTCAATTTCAATATCCCAAAAAACTGGCTTTTACAATGTGAGGACTAAGGTTTATATAGGAAATACTAAGGGTAAACTAGTAAATAGGTCACAGTCGACCAATGAATATAAGCCACGCAGGGCTGAGTTAAAAATGTGCTCGGCTATCTTGACTTCGGTAAGTCTGGCTTCGGTTCTTGACTTCGGTGAGCCTGGCTTCGGTTCTCTATTGCCTGCTCGAGCACATTTGTCATCGGGCGCTGATCATGTGTTCGGTTCTGCGCTGTCCGGGGCCAAGAGCTGCTGTTCGGGAACTTTATCCTCGGGCTCAAACTTGAAGATGCAGCCCTTGGTTTCATCACTTTGCGATTCCTCTTCCGAACACATGCTTCTTCCCGACATAGCCAGCTGGATGTGCATGTCATGGAGCAGCTTAGCTTGGCTTCGAGTAATTGGCCTCCTCGGTTCATCAGTCACTGCCTTCGGTTGAAGTGTCCTCGGTTGATCAGCACTTTGGGCTGCATCAGAGTGCCAAGTACAGGCAGACTCAAATGCAAAAACTCTATGAGTTAAAGCAAGGGTCCAAGTCCGTCCAAGAGTACCACGATGAGTTTGAAAAGGTTCGATTGAATCTTGATCTGGTCGAAGACGAAGAGCAAGCCATTATCAGATTCAAAAATGGCTTGGCTAGGGATGTGTCTTCTCAGTTGAGACTCCACGTGTACCACACGTGGAAGATTTGTTTGATGCTGCCACCGAAGCTGAAAAGTTGGTGAAGGACGACAAGGCAAACCGGTATCGAGGAGTCACTACTTCTACTCCTTTGAACCGAGGTAAAGAATGGAAGAGTCCAAACCAAACAAGTGCTAACACTGTTCGAGATTCGAAGAGACCCTTCGAAAGAGGTGTGACCGTTAACCAACCAAGAGAAGTGGGAGGTAAAGTTCAACTCAACTCTCCTAGTGCTTCAAATATTCAGTGTCACAAATGCAAAGGTTATGGTCACATGGCAAAAGAGTGTCCAACTCGCAAGGTTATGCTTCTGCTCGAAGATGGAACCGTCCATGAGCAAGCGAGTGACACCGAGGAGGAAATTATCGAGGAGACTGATCGAGCTGAAGGTGATGATGATCATGAGGCTGCCGAAGCTGATCATCCGGAAATGTTTCTTGTGGTTCGAAGGAATTTGAGCTGCATGACTCTTGAAGAAGAGGACAACCAAAGAGAAAAACCTCTTTCATGCCCGATGTCGAGTGAGGGGAAAGGTGTGTTCGATGATCATCGATTCTGGTAGTTGTGCCAATGTAGTGAGCCAAACTTTGGTTTCACAAATGGGGTTACCTACGATGAAGCATCCCCACCCTTACAAGTTACAATGGCTGAATGAGTGTGGAGAATTGAGAGTTGTCAAACAAGTGTGGATCAAGTTCAAAATCGGAGAGTATCAAGATGAAATGATATTTGATGTGGTTCCGATGCAAGCTTGTCATTTGCTCTTGGGTCGACCATGGCAATATGACCGAACAGCTGTTCACAATGGCAGATCCAACACTTACACCGTAAAGCTTGATGGGAAGAGTTTCATCCTCAAACCATTGTCTCCGAAACAAGTCTCCGAGGACTATAAACGAATGAAGGAATTGAAAGAAGCGGCCAAAGCTAAGCTTCCGATAGGAGCAAAATTGGGGCCCGAAGAGATAAACTCACCGACCGAAGTGAAAGGAATTTGTGCAATCATGCAACCCGGTGAGATCTTATGAGGCAACGACCACGGTCAGATGATGATTTGCCTCGTGCACAAGGGTATCCTTCTAAACTCTAATGATGATTTTTCTAATGATAACCCTTTGCCTTTGTTTGTTCAAAAAGTTTTGCAGGACTTCGAGGACATGTTTCCCGAGGAAATGCCAAGTGGATTACCTCCGTTGAGGGGAATCGAGCACCAAATTGACTTTGTGCCAGGGTCTCAAATCCCTAACAAACCTGCATACCGGTGTAATCCCGAAGACACCAAAGAGCTCCAACGGCAGGTTGATGAATTGCTGAACAAGGGCCTCGTTCGTGAGAGCTTGAGTCCTTGCGCCGTTCCTGTTATCCTTGTTCCGAAGAAGGATGGAACATGGCGAATGTGTGTTGACTGTCGAGCAGTCAACAAAATAACGGTAAAGTATCGTCATCCTATCCCTCGATTAGATGACATGCTAGACGAGTTAAGTGGTTCTTCATGCTTTTCGAAGATAGACCTCAGGTCCGGTTACCATCAGATCCGAATGAAACCCGGGGGACGAGTGGAAAACCGTATTCAAGACCAAATTCGGTCTCTATGAATGGTTGGTGATGCCTTTTGGCTTATCCAATGCACCGAGCACATTCATGCGACTGATGAACCATGTGCTCAAAACCGTTCATAAACAAGTTCGTTGTCGTTTATTTCGATGACATACTTGTTTATAGCAGAACCGTGGATGAACATGTCGAACACCTAAGGCAAGTGCTCGAAAAGCTTCGAGAAGAGAAGTTGTATGCCAACTTCAAGAAATGCGCCTTTGGTGTCGATCGTGTAGTCTTTCTTGGATTTGTTGTCAGTGCTAATGGTGTCGAAGTCGACGAATCAAAAGTCGAAGCCATCAAAGATTGGCCAACTCCAACCTCGGTATCACAAGTTCGTAGCTTCCATGGCTTAGCTAGCTTTTACCGAAGGTTTGTTCGTGACTTTAGCACCATAGCAGCTCCTTTAACCGAGCTGGTGAAGAAAGACAATCCATTTGTGTGGGGAGAGTCCCAAGAGAGGGCTTTCCAAGAGTTGAAGCGGAGGCTTTGTTCTGCCCCGTTGTTGCAACTCCCTGATTTCGGCAAAGCATTCGAAGTCGAGTGTGATGCGTCTGGAGTTGGGATCGGAGGAGTGCTGATGCAAGACTCGAAGTCGATCGCTTACTTTAGCGAAAAGCTTAAGGGTGCAACTTTGAATTACTCTACGCATGACAAAGAGTTGTATGCCCTCGTTCGAGCACTCGCCCATTGGCAGCATTATTTGTGGCCTCGAGAGTTTGTGATCAAAAGTGATCATGAGTCTTTGAAACATCTCCGAGGTCAGGAGAAATTGAATCGAAGACATGCCAAGTGGGTTGAATTCATTGAAAGCTTTCCCTATGTAATTCATTACAAAAAGGGAAAAGATAATGTTTGTGGCCGATGCGCTATCACGAAAATTTGCCTTAGCGACCACTCTCGCCTCGAGGCTCATGGGATTCGAAAGTATCAAGCTAATGTACGATGACGATCCCAAGCTGAAATGCGTTCGTGACGCAATCTTGAGTGGCCGAAAGGTTGAGAAATATCAGTGGCATGATGGCTACCTCTTCAAAAATGGGAGGGTTTGTGTGCCAGTGTCATCGTGGAGAGAGCTCTTGGTTCGAGAAGCTCACTCAGTGGACTGATGGGGCACTTCGGTGTCGATAAAACTCTTGGTATCTTGACCGAGCAGTTCCATTGGCCCAAAATGCGACGAGATGTGGAAAAGCTTTGCAACGCTTGTCTCGTTTGCAAGAAAGCAAAATCGAAGTCCAACCCTCATGGTTTGTACACCCCGTTGCCTGTGCCTGATCGACCTTGGGTTGATATATCCATGGACTTTGTCTTGGGGTTACCGAGGTCGGGGGGAGGACATGATAGCATCTTCGTTGTGGTTGACCGTTTTTCAAAAATGGCTCACTTTATTCCTTGCAAAAAGTGTGATGATGCACAGCATGTAGCTACATTGTTTGTTTCTAACGTGTTAAAATTGCATGGTGTACCTCGTACTATTGTGAGTGATCGAGACTCGAAGTTCTTGAGTCATTTTTGGAAGTGTTTGTGGGGTGCCCTCGGCACCAAGCTACTATTCTCGACGTCTCACCATCCTCAGACTGATGGACAGACCGAGGTAGTTAACCGAACCTTGGTGATGCAGGGAAAAACACGCGGAAGCTAAACACGATACATATAATGCGGAAGCGATAAAGATAACGAGAAATCAAGATTGGGAAGGCAAGAATTTAGAAGAAAGAAACGAATTCAATTCAATTACGTGGATTGAATTCAAGAGGGAGAAAGGGAAACTTGAACCTTACAATGGATCCAACTAGGTGTCGATCCCCATAGGTTCCAAGTACATAGATAATCGAAGCCTCGGGCTTCAAACCTCGAAGGGCTCGGCCTCTTCAATGTTCTCTCTTCTTTCTATTCAATGTCAAGACTAACTTATGAACTAAATGACCTAAGGAAGGTATTTATAGTCTTCCCTTACACTTAATGAAATGTCTAAAACACCCCCAAAGTGGGTTATAACAATACAAGCCACTTAAGGGCAAAATAGGAAAATTACACAAAATCCCGTCAAGGCTAACAGGGGGAGGCGCTCCGCCTCAGAGGGGGAGGCGCTCCGCCTCAGGACCCTTCAGTGAGGGGCGGTCCGCCTAGTGTCTTGGGCGGCCGCCTCTTGCTGTGTTGCTCTCTGGACCTTTGCTAGGCGGTCCGCCTCTTTGGGGAGGCGCTCCGCCTCTTCCTGGGAGGTATGGTTACGGCTCAAAATGGACTCTAAGTGTTCCCCCTTGGTCCGTAGTCGGTCCTCCCTCAAACGTGCTCAAGTCCATGGCTTCAAATCACTCTCGAACCCTCATCCGAAGGCCTTGACTTGCAACCTTTGTGCTCTCCAAGCTTGGTTCTTGATGGTTGTCGTTTAGGCCAATTTGCCCGGCATCATCCTCCCCTTCTTGGAAGGATTTCGTCCTCGAAATCACACCATCAAAACCTACAATCAAAGCAAGCACAACCAAACTTTCCTACTTCACAAGTAGGTTAGCATTAACAAGAAAAGTGCAATTTGTGTGGAAAACACACTCTTGTGATAGAGCCAAGCATCAACACCCATTAAAAAGCGTATATCCCCAAAGGACACAATAAGTTCTTGGCTCAACAAGAACAAGCACTCAAAATCATAACAAGCTAAGAGATCAAAGTCATGTAACATGTAGCAATCAAATGTCCTATGACCCCTAAGCTTACTATCAACACACCAAGCCTTCAAACCAATTTTATCACAATGCGACACATCGGCTTTGGCATGACCAACACTCAAGGTGTGCTCAACATGTGGGATGGAGTAAGTGAAATAGTTCAATTCACAACTAACATCGGTTACTCCACTCCCCTTCTTACGAGCATTCTTATACACACCAAGAGGTACCTCCTCACCTCCAAATACCCCTCCAAGACAACCCTCGTCACTAGGCAAACTCCCAATGGAGGTCTCAAACAATGGGTTATCCATAGAGTTAGGCATTCCAATCCATGGAGGTTCAAACTCACACTCTTCCCTAGTTTGATACAACTCACCATTTTCATCGATGTGGCCCTCATACAAAGGATTAGTATAGGCGCACTTCTCAAGCTCGCTAGCGAGCAAAGGTAAAGTTCTCAAACTAGAGATCACATCTACACTTGAGGAGTCATCGAACACAAGTCGATCTATCTCATTCTCAAGAGACTCCTCAAGGTTACAACCTTCCTCACTACGACACAAGATACCACCACTATCAAATAAGCAATCAAAGGGAAGAATAGGATAATCATGCAATTCATCTTCTCCTTTATCAAACATGGGTGGGGTGTCATAACAAGGTTCACAATCAAGGTCAACTATGACATCTTCACTAAAGAGAGGTTCAATGAAAACCGAGCTCACATCATGATGTGGCTTTTCAACCCTCTCAACTAGTGGTTCATTTTCACACACAAGTTGACCAAATGGCTCTACACTAGTTGCAAACACATTGTACTCATGCAAATCATCAACTAGCCTAGAGTTTTCACAAACAACATTACAAGACAAGGAAGTATCATGCTCAAGGGAGGAAGAACTAACACATACCTTTGAAGTGTCATGAACGTCTCCGCCTTGTAGCTCACATTCGGCATCTCCTTCACCTTGTCTTTCCATCTCGGAACATGGTTGAGGCTCCCTCGTTTGCCTCCAAGAATCCCTACACAAGAATTCAAACACATAGAAGAAAAAGATAAAGGGTTAAGGTTAGAATAAGGGGTGCCCTCACTCTCAATTTTTCTTTTTCCCTCTTTCTTTCCCCTCATTTTTTTCCCAAGGTCGGGTGTAGATTCGGGTGGCGACAACTCACTCACATCTCTCAACAAAACCTCTCCTTTTTCCACTCGAGAGTTGTCACCGGTCGCTCCCTTACTCCTCTCTATCTTTTGTCTCTCAAATTCGGGCGAATTGGGACGAGGCCCAAGAATACCCATAGCCGGAGTAGGTGGACTTTTCACGTCAACCCGGAATCTAGGACTAGGAGACTCATCACTTGATGTCTCCTTCTTCTTCATTGGTGAACCACTCGGCTTTGGAAGTGGCCTCGGGCTCACCTTGTTGACATTTGTCAACTCTTTGATAGCACTAGTCCCACCACTTCTTGTAATTGTAGGACTTCTTGTTTGCACATTGTTGCCCATGGAATGAAGTTCCCGATCCTTGCTCCTTTGCCTAGCCAAAGAAGGGGTACTAGTAGGCACTCGGCTCTTCGCCCGGTAAGGCACAAAGTCATAGACTCTTTGCCCTACGCCCACAAGATATGCACCCTTCACCACACTATATTGCACCCTCTTCCCCTCCAACCACGGCTCACCCATCCACACATCAACATGACGCATGGGATACACGTCACACCACACATAGCATCTATAACTCCCATGAGATATGAGTACCCGAGCCTCCTTAGAAACCCACACTCCATCATACTCATAAGGATGCTCTAGCTTGTGGCACGGTATCCTAAGCCTATCAACCAAAGAGGTGCTAATACAATTGGCATCGGTACCACCAATTTTGAGCAAGTATCCTCCAATACCATCTACCTCAACAACGAACCTACATCTACCCAAGTGTTGTAGATTGGCATCCAAGTGAGAACTTGAATGCCCACAAGTGTCAACTCCGACAACTTGGGTCTTCCTTATTCCCCCACTACTAGCAAGATTGCTAGCGTAACTTCCACTTCCCGTCACTCTCCCAACACTAGAGATGTTGTTGGAAGTCGAGGAAGGAACCTTGCCATGGAACCCATAAGTGCCTCTCGCCTTGGTTCCATAGCCCATAGTACTACTCCTACTACAACCATCCACGCCCTTCACGACGTTTAACCCCGTTGTAGCAAAAGCAACACCATCTCTCAAACCAACCTCCGCATGGGAATTAGAAGCGTTAGGCCGCTTAGCGTACCTAGAAGATGCAAGCTTCTTCTTTCCCACGGAACAACCACCACCACCTCCCATACTAATGGAAGGTCCTCTACTACTCCCTTGTACTCCATTAGCAACACTAAGAGAAGATGCATAAGAATAACCCATATGTTCAACATCGTCATCAACTCTATCTATGTCACTATCATGCTCTAATTCATCACAAGTAGAGTAAGTAGGATCAATGTACCTTGAAGCGGTCACCATCTTCGATTTCTTGACTAGAGGCATAGGCATCATCACAATCTTCATCACGAGCCTCATAGTCTTCATCAATCTCACGACCATCATAGTGAACCGCTTCATCAACATAGGAGCCATGGTTTCCGTCATCATAGTATTGGCCATCTTCACCCTCGTAGGAACCATAGTCTCCATCATCACCATACGAGTCATAGCAACTCGCATCATCCTCACAAGAGCCATAATCTCCACAATCAACATCCGACATCGTTGCAACACCAAAGCACAAAACCTCCCGAAAGTCACTCCCTCACGTGTATCACTCAATTTATGAACACTCAAGAGCGAGGCCTTTACAACTTGGGAACCAAGGTGATCACAACTAGCATGTCCAAGTTAAAGTTCGGAATGGAGTTAATGAGACTCAATGGACGGACGGTTATTTTAAGTGCGCACTTGAGGCCAAAAGAGAATCTACGACTCTTCTTTGAATTCTAGTCTCCTCTACGCACGAATACCCTAATACGCTAAAGGATTAGTGTCTTTCAAGTAGGCCAATTACCTTAGAAACACTAACCAAGAAGCCCGTGGGCGATTAACATTGGAAACCTAGGCAAAAAACTACCCGGGAAAACCCTTCAGGAAGAGGCGCTCCGCCTCAGGAATGAGGCGCTCCGCCTCAGGAAAATCCAGAGGGCAGCCCAGAGGGAGGCGGTCCGCCTCAATAGGTAGGCGCTCCGCCTAGGGCAAATTCCTGCAACTTTGCGAAACGCGATTTGGCTCGTTTCGCACCCAAAAATCCAACGTTTTCAACCCGATACACAAAATTAATGATACCCAAAGGTGTATACAACTATATTAACCAATCCCCAATGGTTTTCAACTCCAAACAAACAACAACAAGCTTCGATTCAAGATTGAAGCGTTTTGAAGAAATTTTCAAACTTTTGGGATTTTGATTTTCGAAATTTTGATTCGTAACACCAAAACGTGATATATGGGTACCAAAACAACGGGAATACTATAAGGAACAAACCCCAATACTTTTTAACACTTGGGGATTCGAATCCAACCCGATCTACCAAATTTTTTTTTCAAGTTTTCAAGTTTTTCAATTTTTTTGTTTTCTTCTTTTTCAAGAACAACAAGAACAACACAACAATGATACTAACATAAGGAACAAGGAACGGGGGTTTGTAAGAACATAACCCGAGCCTTGCTCTGATACCAACTGATGCAGGGAAAAACACGCCGAAGCTAAACACGATACATATAATGCGAAAGCGATAAAGATAACGAGAAATCAAGATTGGGAAGGCAAGAATTTAGAAGAAAGAAACGAATTCAATTCAATTACGTGGATTGAATTCAAGAGGGAGAAAGGGAAACTTGAACCTTACAATGGATCCAACTAGGTGTCGATCCCCATAGGTTCCAAGTACATAGATAATCGAAGCCTC
Organism: Petunia x hybrida; assembly: GCA_037355625.1. Lineage (NCBI taxonomy): Eukaryota > Viridiplantae > Streptophyta > Magnoliopsida > Solanales > Solanaceae > Petunia > Petunia x hybrida. The sequence goes on from JBBBVM010000895.1 coordinate 17,591, forward strand.
GGGCTTCAAACCTCGAAGGGCTCGGCCTCTTCAATGTTCTCTCTTCTTTCTATTCAATGTCAAGACTAACTTATGAACTAAATGACCTAAGGAAGGTATTTATAGTCTTCCCTTACACTTAATGAAATGTCTAAAACACCCCCAAAGTGGGTTATAACAATACAAGCCACTTAAGGGCAAAATAGGAAAATTACACAAAATCCCGTCAAGGCTAACAGGGGGAGGCGCTCCGCCTCAGAGGGGGAGGCGCTCCGCCTCAGGACCCTTCAGTGAGGGGCGGTCCGCCTAGTGTCTTGGGCGGCCGCCTCTTGCTGTGTTGCTCTCTGGACCTTTGCTAGGCGGTCCGCCTCTTTGGGGAGGCGCTCCGCCTCTTCCTGGGAGGTATGGTTACGGCTCAAAATGGACTCTAAGTGTTCCCCCTTGGTCCGTAGTCGGTCCTCCCTCAAACGTGCTCAAGTCCATGGCTTCAAATCACTCTCGAACCCTCATCCGAAGGCCTTGACTTGCAACCTTTGTGCTCTCCAAGCTTGGTTCTTGATGGTTGTCGTTTAGGCCAATTTGCCCGGCATCACTTGGGATCGTTGCTTCGGGCAATGACCAAAGGAAAGGTTGGAAACTGGGCTGATCGTTTGCCCATGATGGAGTTTGCATACATCGAACGGTGCATAGAATGATCAACATGACCCCGTTTGAATGTGTGTATGGCTTTAATCCTTTAATTCCACTTGATTTAACCCCATTGCCTCGAGATTCTGTTCTTGATTTTGAAGGTACTCGACGAGCAGCTGCCTTGATCGAATTGCATGCAAAGGTGAAGAAGAACCTCGAGGAGGCCTATGCAAAGGTTGCCGTAAAGAAAAACAAGGGGCGTAAAAAGTTGGAGTTAAAGAAAGGAGATTGGGTTTGGGTTCACTTCCGAAAGGAACGCTTCCCGAACTAAAGGAAAGGAAAGTTAGCTCCTCGAGGGGATGGTCCATTTCAAGTCCTGAGCAAAATAAACAACAATGCTTATGTTATCGACCTCCCAGGTGAGTATACCGTGTCCAACACTTTCAATGTTGCTGATTTAGCTCCTTGTGCTGTAGGTCCAGGATCGGAGATAGAGGATGACTCGATTTCGAGGACGAAATCCTCTCAAGAAGGGGAGGATGATGCAGTTCAAAGTGCTGATCAAGAACACGATGACAATCAACCGAGGAGATCTCCACCAAAGGCAATGACTGATCTACCGGGGAGACGAATCACTCGAAGCCAAGCTAAGCTGCTCCATGACATGCACGTACAGCTGACCATGATGGGAAGTAGCATGTGTTCGGAGAGGGAATTGCAAGGTGTTGAAACCAAGGGCCACATCTTCAAAATTGAGCCCGAGGACAAGGTTACCGAACAGCAGCTCTTGGCCCCGGGCAGCATAGAGCCGAACACAACAACATGTGTTCGATGCTAAGTCAGCGCCCGATGAGGTGTGTGTTCGAGCAGACAATCGAGAATCGAAGCCAAGGCTGACCGAAGTCAAAAGCTGCCGAACACATTTTAGTTCAGCCCTGCGTGGCTTATTTCTAATGGTCGCTTGTGACCTTTTACTAGTTTACCCTTAGTAGTCCCTATATAAACCTTATTCCCTTACACTGTAGAAGCTAGTTTTTTGGATATTGAAATTGAATGAAAGTGCCGAGCACATTTCTTGTCTCCGTCGTGAGCAAACCCCGGTGAGGGCTTTTATGGACTTGTGGCTTTCGGTTAATCCGATTGAACATTCCTCTTGATCATTCAGTTTGCAAGAGGCAATGTTCTCTTGAGGATTTGATGTAGGAAATCAAACGCGGAAAGTAAAAGATAAAGAACGAGACTGATGAGACCCAAATCGTGCCAAGACACTTTCCAACACTTTCCGACATGTGCCAAGCTTGGAAGACACAATGGACTTGAAGTCAAGGGCTTTGGAAGTGTTCCGGATGGTTTCATCAGAAGGAAGGAGGCCCAGCACAACTAGGCGCCCCGCCTGGGGAGCTCACTGCCTAAGAATGGAAGGCACCCAGGCGCCCCACCTAGCCAGGCGCCCCGCCTGACTGAAGGCCAAGCCAGGCGCCCAGCCTAGCCAGGCGCCCAGCCTAGCTGAAGGCCAAGCCAGGCGCCCCTCCTAGCTCCAGGCGCCCCGCCTAGCTTCAGCATGATTCAGGCGCCCCTCCCAGCCCCAGGCGCCCCTCCTAGCTGCTGAACTTATGGTTCTTTTACTATTTTGCCCTGCGTGGCTTATTTGTTGAACCTTATTAAGTAAGGGTAGTTAAGTCTTTGTGTAAGCTTGGGAAAACACTATAAATATCCAAGCCTAGCTTATTTTACACTTAGTTTATGTTGAATGATGAATTGAATATTGTAAAGAGTGGATTCTCTTTGGGTTATGAAAAACCAACCTTAGTTGGGACTTGTTACTTCTAGTGGATTCTAGTTGCCTAACAACCCCGCCCCGATCATTCTACTTGCGAGCTCCAGGTGTGGCTCGAGGGGTAGTTGCATAGCGTAGGTGTTCTTGTCCTTCTTCCGGGGTGTAACGGAACAAGTTCTCCGTTGCTACTTGGGATTAGAGATCGAGTTACGTCTCGTTCTTTATCTTTTACTTTTCCGCGTTTGATTCTCATCAGTTTGGTATCAGAGCAAGGCTCGGGTTTTGTTTCTACAAACCCCCGACCCTTGGTTCTTCGTGCCTAGTATCTATCCTTTTAGTTTTCTTGTTGTTGAAGTTATTGAAAGAAGAAAATTACAAAAAAATTGAAAAATTGAAAAATACAAAATTGGTGTATCTTGTTGGTTTGGATGATTGATGATATGGGTGTTATGGATTCTTGATCGTGATCGAATTCCCGTTACTTGGATACCAAAATTGTTTGGATTGGTGGAGTTTGAAAATTTGAAACCCCAAAACCCCTTAAACCCTTGATGAACTTGTTCATGATGATGTTTGGCTTGATTCTTGGGTTGGAATGATGTTTGATTGAAAACTTGATATTGGGGATTGAACTTCATTGAAAAACAAACGATTTGATACCAATTTTGTGGGATTTGAGTATGGATAACACCAAGTTTGATGAATCACAATCCATTTTGAAACCCTTTTGAAAAACCCCCTTGTTCTTGAGTTCTTGACATTGAATCTTGAATTTGATTGATTGTTTGGATGTTAATGTGATTGGGGTTTGTTAAGGAAGATCAAAATCAACTTTGGGTATCATTGGATTGTGAAAACAAGTTGAAAACATCGGATTTGGAGCTTGAAAATCGACTTGAAACGAGTTTGGAACGAGTTGGGAAAGGCTTCAGGCCAGGCGCCCCGCCCAAGCCAGGCGCCCCGCCTGACTTGGCTACTGCCTAAGTCCCAGGCGCCCCGCCTAGACCCAGGCGCCCCGCCTGGAACACTGCACAGTTAGGCGCCCCCTCCTGAGTTCAGGCGCCCCACCTGAGTGCTGATAGTGTTGTTTCGGGTAGATTTTCATAGGCATTTCCCTTTGTTTGATTGCATTAATTCCGGATAGTGCTATTAGAGTATAATCCTACTCGATTAGTACTAACCACTTTGAGCTATTAGGATCATCGTGCCTAGAAAGGAGACTAGAATTCAAAGAAGATCCGTAGTATCTTTTGATTCAAGTCCTCACTTCAAATTGCTTAGCGTTCATCGAGTCGTGTCAACTCCACTCGCCCCGGAGTGCAATTGGCTCGTGAATAGTTTGGTTGGGTTGAGGATTGATAGTCAACTACTTGAAGCTTTTTGTAACAAGTCCGAGTGAAATATCCACCACCACCCCCAAAAGAGTGATCCGAGTGAACTCAAGTGAGGGAGTGAGTGAGGTCTTTTACTAACGTTTGTTGCTTCTTGTAGGTACAATGGCAAACGATGGAGATGATCCCATGAAGCATTTCATGGCCACCATTATGGCTAAATTGGAGGATATCTCATTGAGACTTGAAACCGTCGAAAGGAATCAAGTTGAGACCGGTGAAAGGAGGACCCCGAGTGTCCAATGACCACTATGGAGGCCAACCGGAGCCTAACTATGGGGTGCGTGACAACAACAACAATCTCAATAGTGTGAAGCTTAATCTTCCATCCTTTAAGGGAGCTTGTGATCCGGAGGCATATATGGAATGGGTTCTACTTATAGAGAGAGTGTTTGACACAAATGAGATGACCGATGAGAAGAAAGGTACTTATGCTATTTCATCCTTTGAGTCTTATGCTTCTACTTGGTGGGAATCCATAAAGAGAACAAGAAGAAGAGCGGGTGTGCATGTGAATGTGACATGGAATGAATTGAAGGCCCTCATGAATACCAAGTATGTGACTCCTAGATATCGACAAGAGCAACTCAAGAAGCTCTATGATCTAAAGCAAGGTGTCAAGACGGTTCATGAGTACTATGATGAGTTTGAGAAGACCCGATTGGCCTTAGATATGGAGACCGAGGATGAAGAGCAAGCCATGATCCGTTTCAAAAATGGTTTGAGCTATGGTATAGCTTCTCAATTGAGGTTGCATTCTTATCCTTCACTTCAAGATCTATTGGAAGCCGCTATTGAAGCCGAGCAATGGCTTAAGGGAGAAAAGTCCACCCGTTACAAGAGTAGCACTCCTACTCCCATGAACCAACCAAAAGAGTGGAAGACTCCAAATGCAAGCTTTCCAAGTGCCAATGCTAGCAAAGAAGTGAAGAAGCCATATGAGAAGACTACTCCACCTTTGGAAGGTACTTCTAAAACTCGCTTGAGTAATCCTATTTCTACTTCTACTCAATGTTATAAGTGCAAGGGCTATGGGCATATTGCTAAAGAATGCTCCACAAAACGAAACATGGTTGTGGTTGGCAATTTAGTGTATGAACAAGAAAGTGAGTCCGAAAATGGAGAAGTAGAGGTGGAAGAGGAAGTTGATTGTGAGGAGGCCGGAGAAGAGGATGATGGCCCTCAAATGTTCTTGGTGGTTAGGAGAAGCTTGAGTACCATTGTAATGGAGGAGGAGGTGGAAAATGATCAAAGGGAAAACCTCTTTCATGCTAGGTGCCGAGTGATGGGCCAAGTATGTTCAATGGTTGTTGATTCGGGGAGTTGCACTAACATAGTGAGCCAAACCTTGGTTTCCCAATTGAAGTTACCCACTCTTAAGCATCCAAAACCATATCGTTTACAATGGCTTAGCGAGTGTGGTGAACTAAAGGTGGTGAAACAAGCGTTGATTGAGTTTAGCATTGGGAGCTATAAGGATAAGATCATGTTTGACGTGGTCCCGATGCAAGCATGCCATTTATTGTTTGGGAGACCATGGCAACATGATAGGTGTGTAGTGCATGATGGCCGGACCAACTCCTATACGGTCAAGCAAGATGGGAGAAAGTATGTGCTTAGACCTTTGACTCCAAGGCAAGTGAGGGAAGACTACAAACGAATGAAGGAGTTGAGGGAAGTGGCTAAAGCAAAGTCACCCATTGAACTTGAACCCGAGGCAAACAATTTTATTGTTTTGCCAACGCATGATGAAAATGAGAGTCACTCCACTTCAAATGAGAGAGAAAAGATAGAGAGAAGTGAGGGAGTGACCGGTGACAATCCAAGAGAGGAAAAAGGAGAGGCTTTGAGGAGTGATGTGAGGGGATTGTCACCACAAACTACACTTGACCATGAGGTAAAATTGAGAGAGATGAGAGGTGAGGAAGGAAAAATTGAGAGTGAGAGCACCCATTGTTCTAACCCTTCTTTATCTTCTATCTCTTTTTGTGAAAGTTCTTGTGTAGGTACAATTGAAGACAAGTCATTGGAGCCTCAATGTGAGCTTCATGAAGGAGAAGTTGCATTTGACACTTCAAATCTTGTGAGTGATCAAGAAAGTACTACAAACGTAAGTGTTGCTTCACCTTTTCATGAGCCTACTAGCTACTTGTCTTGTATTGACTCAACACTAGTTGGAGCTTGTGATGTATCTAGTGAATATGCCACTAGTGGAGAGTCTAGTTGTCAACTTGTGTGTGCTTGTGAAACACTAGTTGGAAGGGATTTTATGCCACATCATGATGTGAGCTCATTGTTCATTGAACCCTTCCCTAGTGTAGATTTGATAGTTGACCATGATTGTGACCTTTGCTATGACCACCACCAACCTTTGACATAGGGAAAGATGAGGTAGTTGATCACTCGCTAATTGATATGCTTCTATTTGGTGGATCAATGTGTTGTGGTGAGGATGGTCTTGTCCTTGAGGAGTCCAAATTGCATGAATTGGATAAAGTTGTCTATGATGACTCCTCAAGTGAACCTAGTCTTGATACCATGCTTTTATGTGACCATGAAGTTGAGATGCATGCTTTTACATTTCCATTGTGTGACGATAATCTCATTTATGGTAGCGACTTGTATCGGGCTAGGGTGGGTGGTCAAATGGAACCCCCATGGTGTGAAGGATTTGATTCCTTAGGCAACCACTTGTTTGAGAATTTGAGTAAGGTAGATGGTTCTTTGAGTGACCCCATTATTGCTTGTGTGGGTTATGATGAAGAAGAATCCATCATCAATGCCTTCCTTGAGAGCTTGTCTCTTGAGAAGGGTTGCTTAGGTGATGAAATTGGAGGTGAAAGGGAATCCCTTGGTGTGAGTAAGTATGCTCTAAAGAAGGGGAGTGGAGTACTTGATGTTACTTGCATGTTGGGTTACTTGACTCACTCCACTCCACATATTGATCACACCTCGAGGATAGATTGGTTTGTTGATCTTGAGCTTAAGGTTCAAGGGGATTTTGATAGCTTGATCTTGCATTTTTCATATCCCCATGGCTTATTTGATCACTATTGTGTTAGGTGCATGATGATCTTTAACCAAGTACTTTTTGTTCTCTTTGGAGACTTGATATTTGTGCTTCTCATTGATGCTTGGTTATATCACAAGAGTGTGTTTTCCACACTTCTTGCACTAACCTACTTTCAAAGTAGGAGTTCTTGTGTTTGCTTGTCGTTGCTTGTAGGTTCTAAGCTCCATGTTAAGGCAAGGGAGATCTTGGAAGAAACCTATGTCAATGTGACGATCAAGAGTTACAAGGGAGGAGAGCATTGGGCACCTCGAGGAGATGATGCCAAGGACGTGAACGCATTGATTCGAGGACGAAATCTTCTCAAGAAGGGGGGATGATGAGACCCAAATCGTGCCAAGACACTTTCCAACACTTTCCGACATGTGCCAAGCTTGGAAGACACAATGGACTTGAAGTAAGGGCTTGGAAGTGTTCGGATGGTTTCATCAGAAGGAAGGAGGCCCAGCACAACTAGGCGCCCCGCCTGGGGAGCTCACTGCCTAAGAATGGAAGGCACCCAGGCGCCCCACCTAGCCAGGCGCCCCGCCTGACTGAAGGCCAAGCCAGGCGCCCAGCCTAGCCAGGCGCCCAGCCTAGCTGAAGGCCAAGCCAGGCGCCCCGCCTAGCTCCAGGCGCCCGCCTAGCTTCAGCATGATTCAGGCGCCCCCCAGCCCCAGGCGCCCCTCCTAGCTGCTGAACTTATGGTTCTTTTACTATTTTGCCCTGCGTGGCTTATTTGTTGAACCTTATTAAGTAAGGGTAGTTAAGTCTTTGTGTAAGCTTGGGAAAACACTATAATATCCAGCCTAGCTTATTTTACACTTAGTATGTTGAATGATGAATTGAATATTGTAAAGAGTGGATTCTCTTTGGGTTTATGAAAAACCAACCTTAGTTGGGACTTGTTACTTCTAGTGGATTCTAGTTGCCTAACAACCCCGCCCGATCATTCTATTTGCGAGCTCCAGGTGTGGCTCGAGGGTAGTTGCATAGCGTAGGTGTTCTTGTCCTTCTTCCGGGGTGTAACGGAACAAGTTCTCCGTTGCTACTTGGGATTAGAGATCGAGTTACGTCTCGTTCTTTATCTTTTACTTTTCCGCGTTGATTCTCATCAGAGACGTAACTCGATCTCTAATCCCAAGTAGCAACGGAGAACTTGTTCCGTTACACCCCGAGAAGGACAAGAACACTACGCTATGCAACTACCCTCGAGCTAACGCGAGCACGCAAGTAGAATGGTCGGAGAGGAAGAGTATTCATCTAGATCCGCTAGAATAATACAAGTCCAAGAACAAAAGGTTTCATTCAATAATCAAGAGCCTTGCTCATGTTCATCATTCATAATCATCAATAATAAGCTAAGTGTAAATAAGCTATGCTTGGGTATTTATAGTGTTTTCCCCAAGCTTACATAAAGACTTAAGTACCCTTACTAATAAGGTTCATCAAATAAGCCACGTAGGGCAAAATAGTAAAAGAA
>JBBBVM010000896.1:0-11753 GCA_037355625.1 Petunia x hybrida
ATTAACATATACAAGTGAATCTAATTGTTGATCATAATAAAGAGATGGGGAAAGAAAATGGCCAAATGACTAAATGATGTGAAGTGGTGGTAAATAATTTTTTCTTGATCATAGATTTTGAATTCGAATCCCGCGAATGAAAATTTTTATATTCAACTATAAATGGATAACAAATAAAGAATAAGAACTAAGATGATCACAAGTCATTATATAGTGTATATAAATGTATATAAATAAGATAAAAGAGTGGCCGAACCATGGGGAAGACTTTGTGTGGAGTCGAAAGATGTGGTCTACGTATATTAAATTTGTTTGTATTGAAGAATAGATAATACTATACTGGTATGTGTTTGGCTTTAATCTCCATATACTTTTTCTCTCTGCTCCTTTCTCTAAATAAAACAAAGAAATAAAACAGGAGCTTCTAGAACAGAGATTGACTGGAGAGAGGCATGTTCATTCAACCATCAGTCAACTTTAATTTCTGCTTTGCTTTCTCACGTGGTAGAAATACAAATGAAAAACAATGTTTTGTATAAATCTACTTGATTAGTTTCTCCTTTCGTTCTCTTCTAAAGTGTGCTCAACATATTATTTTATTTCTGTTGAGTAATTATTTCCCTCATTCATTTTCCAGGTAGAATTATCACGTTATTATATTCTCTAGAGGATTACAATTGATGGAGACTTTCTTTTTCTAAGGACGAATGGTCAAAATTGCCACTAAATTATTTGAGAATCTGGATCAGTTTTATGTAATATTAAAATACATCGTGTAGGCATTCAAGGAATATAAATACATCGGAAGCAATTTCAAATCAAGACTCGCGTGTAACTACAAACTAGCATACTATTCAGTTTGTAATATAGAACGAAATACCTTTTGAGTCATGACTGCAATTGCAAAAGGAGTCTTCAATCACGAGAAAATATCATCTATGAGATTGTCCTCCAGTTCCATGATCTTCTATCATGTTTCGAATAATTTTTCGGACCAATAATATTTATGTGGAACAAATATTCGAGAGACAGAGAAAATCGATGTGATTTTTTTTATGTTTTTCTTTTGGCCAGAAAAAAATCCTTTTATACAGTTTTGAGGGTTAAAACCAGTTTTCAAAAGCGTCGATGATTTCTTTTCCACCAAAAAAACTATCTCCTAGTCTTCGGTCACAACAGGGACCATAGAATCAATTAATGGAGCTTCCAATTATGAAATTAATTTTATTTCTCCAGAATTAACCTTTCCATAATAAGTTACAAAATTATCTCTACTAGAAATTCGTAATTGCACTCCTCAATTTAATTTTAAATTATTTCATCAAATTTTATATAACTTCTCACATTAAGATAACAGACAGCAATCAATATTATTAAATTACCGATAATTTAATATATTGATTAAATGAATATTCTTAAGACTTCCACCTAATTTATTCCATGTGCAGGTTATAAGATCCACGGGCCAGATTTACACATTGAAACTTATAAGTTTTCATAAAAAAGTGTCATCAATCTCTATACTCAGATGGATTTCATCAACTACTTATTACTTCGGAAATGCATATTATCATTATCTAACTCATCATAAATTTTTGATTCAAATATTTTGGACCTCACCTTTTGATAAATCAAGACAATGACCAATATACATCACTAATAATAGATACATTAAGATAAAGAGTATAAGCACATTCGATGAGTTAGAGATTTTATTTTATGTAGTAGTATAAAAATATTATATCTACTTGGTACATTCAATGCACACAAAGTGCACTAGCTCAAGACGTTGAAACTATAAAGTTCCTATAATCAAAATAAATTATATATATCTTGTACCACAATCATAGATAATTTTTCAATTTCCATCTTAGATTGTGAACATTACTTTTATTTATAAGAATCGATGATTTAATCTTCTGTATATAAGCCATACTCTACACACTAAATCAACTACTATATAAATAATGGACACACATAACACGATTGATATAAATAAATAGTAATTCATTATATTTAATAAATAAATAATCAATCGTTCAATAAAAAATAATCTGACTAAATCTACATGTTTATTAGTGTATTCTAACAGACACAATGGGGTTGGAAGTGGGCTATGTTGGGACTTGGAGTAATATAAAAGGAAGATAAAATTTAGGGCGGGGTAGGGTTTATTGGATAAGTCTTATATTTTTTTGTGCTATGTTTTTTTCGAATTTACAATATAAGAAAAAAGGGGGCTCATTAGAAATAATGGCATTTTTGGGCCAAACTTCACAAATAAGGACATCTTGAACCCAAAGTATTACGGTGATGGCATATTAACATCATATTTTTAAGGAAAAATTACACCATATATCATTGTAGGGATCTTTTTTAAAAAACATACCTATATTTTTTCTTTTTTCAAAATATGACAATATTTTTTGAAATGCTATGAAACATAGCATAATTAGAAAAAAACCTAACTTTCTTCTCCCTCTTCTCTCTTCCCTTCTCCTCTTCACCGCCGCCATTAGTCGGACTCCCGACGACTTCCGATCATCGTGGTTCCTCCCCAAACCCTTCCCTCGTCGTGGCTTTGCAGATCCTGTCGATGTCGTGCTAAGATCGGCTTCTATGCACCAATCTATCGTTGTTGTGCGTTGTCGCTACTCCCAGTCGCCGGATTTGCTCCGGTGTGGTGCGCAACAAATCTGGTGCAGGAGAGGTGTTTTCTGGTAACGTTACCCTGCTGGCGGCTGCTTTTTTTTTTCAGGAGGTACAAGTTGGATCTATGACGGTTGTAATGTATGTTTGGTGGTTGTTGATTGTGGGGAATGTATTACATGTGTATTCACATTGTATATATGGTGCACGCACTATGTATATCATGAAAATACACTGATCATACAATGAGTATACACTTGACATACAATAATAAATAAAACGTATTTGGTTTATCCATTTGTATTTGATGTGTATGTCCGGTGTATGAACATACATACACTGTACATACACTCATCATACAAAGAATATACAAACATACAATAATCATATGAGCATATGCCTACTATATTTTCATTGCATGCATAGTTTTATCACTGTCCATACAATGAAAATACACACACATACAAAAAATTTCAAGAAAAAACATTAAAAATTATTCAGTCGGCTGGAGGCAGCGGCCTTCAGGTGGCAGTCATGGGGGCGGCTGGGGGGTGTTGTATGATAGTGTAGGGTTTTATTACCCTTTTACATGTATGTTCTATGCATTATAAAAATAAAATTTACTATGTTTTGAAAATGGGATAATATTGATTTTTGTGTAAAAAATATATTAGTCTGTATAGTTATATAAAATTGCCCTATTTTTGATACGTAGTATAATTAGACATATTTTTATAGTTCAGTGGCAAATTTTACCTTTCTCCTTTTCTAAATTTAGCACCCATAACTGGTATATGTTATATCTTTCAAGAACATGTCAAATACCAAACTCTATTATATGTATAGTATAATTCTGTCACTAAGTAGAATTATTTAATATCTTTTAATTTCTACCATTTGACTATAAATTTGCAAATATTAAAATTAATTAGATGTATGATAACGATAATGTTTTTCATTAGGTGGTCTTGAGTTAGTCTTCAAGACCGTTTAAACATTTCGGTTAAGAGCTAATTACCTTGAAATTTATAAAGGAAAATATTTGGTTACTATGATTCTTAAAGGCCCATTTATAAAAAGGTAGAAATTGAAAAGGGGGAAAGTGCACGAAAGGCCACTTTTGCCATCGGTCTTTGGGCACATGCCACTAATATCAAAATATTTAGTTTGTGGCCACTTTCGTTTAAAAGATAGAACTTCAGTCCAGGGGCCGGATTGAAGTTCAGTCCTTAAAGATTGAACTTCAGTCCAGGGCCATATGGATTGAAGTTCACTCCTTAAAGACAGAACTTCAGTCCAGGGCCATGTTGACTGAAGTTCAGTCCTTAAAGATTGAACTTCAGTCCAGGGCCATATGGATTGAAGTTCAATCCTTAAAGATAGAACTTCAGTCCAGGGCCATGTTGACTGAAGTTCAGTCCAGTCCTTAAAGATGGAACTTCAGTCTAGGGCCATATGGACTGAAGTTCAATCCTTAAAGATGGAACTTCAGTCCAGGGCCATATGACTGAAGTTCAGTCCTAAGGATGGAACTTCAGTCCAGGGGCCGTATGGACTGAACTTAAGTTAATGTTCAGAACTTAAGTCAATGTTTATTTAGTAAAGGCCCAAAAGTGGCCTTTAGTGTAAAACCAAAGAAAATAGTGGCCTCAAACCAAATACCGGTGTTTAAAAGTGGCCGCTGGGTGAAATTTTTACATTGAAAAGAGTATCCGTAATTTACACTTATATGCAAATTTGAAGCCCTAATTAAAAAATAGCAATATTATTACAAAATATATCATGATTTTTATATCAAGTTGCTACAAACAACTTCAAAGGGAAATCCCTATCCTCCACCACACAACCTCCCCTACCGCCTATTGCCCCACTGTCGCAGCCGGGCTGACTCCGCCGCTGCTCAGGTCTTTAAAACAGTGCAGTAATAGTTAGAAACAGTACAGATACGGTCTGAAACAATGCTGAAACAGTGCAGAGACATTGAAGATACAATGAGATATAGTACAAAAATACTGTGCAGAAACGAAAAAAAATGCAAAAACAGTTAGATACAAATGCAGAAACAATGCAAAAATAGTGTCAGAACACTGAATAGTGCAGAAACAATTAGATACTGTGTAGAAATAGTGCAAAATGCAAAACTAGTGCAAAAAATAGTCATAAACATATAGATACGGTGCAGAAACAGTTAACATACAGTGAGATACAATAAAATAAAAATATGAAAAAAAAACACAAGTAAAAATAAGAAGAATGATAAAAAATAAATAAAATAAAATGCTAGACACAAAATACAGTGTAGATACATTAACGTAAAAATAAAAATAATAAGAAGTAATAAATGACTTGATACACGATTAGATACCATCTAAAAACTACATGATACACAAAAATAAGAAGAAATTAATAAAATGATACAATAGATACGACTTTGATATAGTAGATACACTATAGACAAAATACGGTCGAAATACAGTTTAAAATACGTCAAAAAGAAATGTATTTGAACGAAAAAAGTAGTAACAAAATTAAATAAAGTGAAACTTAGCTAGCGTTTGGACATAGATTCCCAAGTAGTTTTTGAAAAATATTTTTGGGTGAAATTTGGTTTGAGATTGAAAAAGTTTTTGGACATACTTTTTGGAAACAAATTTTACTTTTGTTTGAAAAAATATAGAACATGAATCACACCATAAGTTCTAAAAACATTAAATATACCACACTCAAGCAAACTAATCTTGCTATAACCATTATGTCGGACTGATTTCTTGTCATGTTATAACTGTGTGAAACAAATCTTGGACTCTTTTTCCAATCTAAAATTTGATGTTCTAAAAAAATTGAATTAATTCTTCAAGACCTTCTACATAAAGTTCCTAATTAATTTCATAACGGGAGATTCAAAACTGTCTCCATAGTTCGTTGGCACTTTAGACAACCAGTCAACCACCATACGAAAAATGAAGGTGGGTACTTTTATAAATAATAAAACTTTGGGTATATCTTTAAAGCTGATAAAATTTCTAATGGTAACTTTAGCTCTTTTTGGATTTTTGCTCTAAATTCGGTCAAAAATTATAAACAAATACTTTTTCTCCCAAAAAGTCTCCCCAAAAAGTACAAACAAACTGGATCTTAGGATTTATTAAAGTTATATGTGACTACAAGTTGCAAGACTAATGTAAGAAAAAAAGAAAGAAAGTAACTTTCCCATTTCTTTATACAATACAATCATAGAGCAATTTCTGAAAAATAAAAACCAAAATATTAGATATGTACATGAAGGATTACATACATTCATATAACACAAATCTATACTAAATAGATTGTATAAACATAAACCGAGAACTTACTTGTTGTTCTCGTAAGCGGAAGCGGTAGGATCTTGAACCGTGGCTGGAATTACTGGCCGTCGGTGGTTGTCACGTGCTTGACGGATCAACCCCTTTATCCACAGTCTAAACACTAGATATTTGAGAGAGAGATAGATGAAGAGCTGTATAGAAAGTACATTCTTTTCATTGTGTATTACTGTTTATATATAGCTTATCTGAGTAGGTTGTCCTCTTATAGGACTCTACTAGGTAATTATTTATTTACCAGGATAAGTTTTAAGAGCACCCTTATGGGTGGACTCTTAACAGATAATTCCACAGTACAATCATGGAAGTAGCAGAAGGAAATATTGAAGTTGAGTAGGATCAGTCAAATACTAATTGATATCACGTCGAATAGGTGTAGATAAGAAGAACATTGAACAAGGAAATTGTTAAAAGTGAAAAGGTGTGGAATACATAATTGCAGATATCACCAGGGGCGGACCTACATGTATATTTTCAGTGCTCAAGCACTCATTGACTCGACGCGAAGTAGATATATGTATCTTGAAAATATTCAAAAACACATGTATATCAGTAGTAAGCACCCAGTGAACAAATGGTTGTGTTGGCTGATTTGGTTGAAAAATGGTGCTGGGGCTTTGGCGCCTTGACTGCGAGAGCCTGTGTTCGATTCCAGGCTAAGACAACAATTTTCTTTATAAAGCTGTGAGCACCCATGACCTTCAATCCACAATATTGAACAAACAAATTTCAATCTATATATGCAACCACATGCATCACAATAAGCAGGGAAGCTACGAATCACAAAGCCTCGATTTCATATGATTTTAGGAATCATATACTTATCTTCTAAATGTACCTATATATAATAAAATATGCAGCGGAAAATGAGAGGAAGAATGTAGGGGTTTGCTATGCTAGGCTAGGCTATTTTTTTGCTATGTTTTATAATTAAGTTCTCATTTTCTCTATATTGAGTAATTTTGCTAAAATATCTCTATGTTTTGTAAATAACTTCTCAAGTACTTTTATGTAAAATTCCCTTTACCAAAACAAATCCCCTAGCCAACCCACCAACTTTAGTCCAAATTTTCCCTCAGATAGTCATTTTGAAATAGTCAAATACCTAAATATATAGTGATTGCTTTAAAATATGGGTGAATTACAGAAATGAGCACAAAAGCCCATGGTCTTAATAACTTGAGCAGTTTTTTGGTAGTCTTAAAGAATCAACACTTTTATATTAAACTAAGCTGAAAGTACAGAAATACCCTTACTAATAGAGAACTTCTCGAATTTATAAAAATGCCACTACACCTTTTTGAAGCGGTAACTACAAAAATTCCATGGCACCTTTTTAAATCCGAAATTTAAAAAATTGATATTGCTTCCTACAAAGCAGAAATAATGTCACTCCGGTTGTGTTTCACGTCCATTTTGTGAATAAATAAAGCCAATCGGCATAGTTTCGCTCATATATAAGGCAGCCAATCCGTCTGTGTTTCACGTCTATTTTGTGAATAAATAATGTCAAATCGTCATCGTTTCACTCATACACAAAGCAAAATATAACATAAGACCAATCCGACATCATTTCTTCATACAATGAGCAAAAAATCATATTCATTTTGTAAATAAATGATGCCAAATCGGCCTTATTCATTCGCAAAAAATACCTTCAAGTGCTTATATATTTCGAAATATCGACAATCTGTCATCATTTATTCATAACATGAGCCAAATATTAAGTACATTTTGCAAACAATGAGTCCAAATCGTGCTCACTTCATTCATCCATAAAGGTACATATGAAAATAAAAAATGATACTAAAAATTATCATCACTTTGCCCAAATGTACAAATTAAACGTAAAAATAAAAAACACCAGTCCGTCATTATTTATTTAGTTTGAGCAATACTACATACATTTTACAAAGAAATGAGGCCAAATCATCACCACTTTCATACAACTTTTAATACAAATCGTCACTACTTTCATACAACTTTAATACAAATCGTTATCACTTTCATTACAACTTGCATGACAATCATATCAAGAAGAGAAAAGAAAAAGGAAAGAAAATAGATCAAAGAGATAGTGGATAGTAAAAAAAATTGAAATTAAGAAGTTAGTTCGTTGGATAAAACAAATGAAAATTACAGCAGACCCGTGCAAACAAATTTCTGATAAGGATTACATGTTACCAACAAAAAGTCACTTATTTGAAAAACAAAAAGCATCAAGCTCTTTTGCCAGTTCTAGGAGAGACTTTGGGCAAAGTTCCCATTCTTTGCACGTTGATCACGCCAAACTACAAGCATATAAAGGGACTAAGCGGTCGGCAGCAAATATAGATCAATACTTAAAGTCCCAAGGTCGAATCCCACAGAGAACACGACTCCTAGGAGTTAATCTAGCTAAACTATCTACCCAATAAACTTCGAGTGTATATCTTTGGTTTTGTTTTCTACTACACTTCTAAACAAGAAAGTAAATAACAAGTGTGGGAAGATAGATTTGATTCAAGAGATGGAAAACCTAGGATTGATTTCCCAACTCCTAACTTGTGCTAAACTATGTATTATTAATTCCCCTTGAGTCTTCCTATTGAACAAGTGCTCAAGTTTACAATGACCCACTTCCGTTAAAATCATAACTTTCACTAATCAACTATTCCAATTAACTAATGAAGATAGGGAGGACTATACTTATGGTTCACAGTAAGGATCAATATTCCTAATTCACCGTTTTGACAACCTAAGCAATGCCTTTGTTTTAGGTTGAAATACTGCGATGTGTTTAAACCTAACTCATGAATCTATTCTAGTAATCACAAGAATAAAGAGAACAATTAATTGGGGATCATATCAATTAACCAATATGAAATTCGTAAACAACATAGATAGGAAGAATTAACAATGTTCATTCATAAAACAATAATTATCATCACACAAGCATATGGAGTGGTTCAATCAACCCTAGAATGAGTGATTTAGCCACTCATAGTCTTATTCCTCGACAAAAAATAACTATAAGCATGTAAAAATCACTAGAAATAGATGGATTGATAAGGTAGAGCCTTGAATCTTGATCTTCTCTCTTCCTTGCCTTCTTTTGACATAGAATAGGTCAAAACTTATGTTTTAGACGTGTTGGATGCCTTTTATAACGTCCTCATAGACCCACACAAGTGGGGAATCCAAAATAAACTCAGAATTAAAAAGTCAGGATTTTGGCCTGCTGCGGCAAGAAATTGTCCTGCATCTGAGAAAAATACACACCCTCTGAATCTCTGGCTTACTGCGTCGCACCAGACAATGTGTGGCGCCGCTGCAAGCCAATTTTGCTGCTTCTCAGTTCTTCTCTAAGTATTCTTCACGCCTTGTTTTTCGGTCAAGTCTTGAGCTTCTACTCAGACTTCAAAACCCTTGATTTTTATCAATTATGCTCCATGAACGCCTCATATCATCAATGTAACCCCTACAACATAAAACACACCAAATAAAAGCAATTTCGTTCAAAGTACCAACAAATATCACAAGTCGAAGCATGAACACGAGGCAAAAGTATAGAAATTATTGCAATATCTAGCCTCGTATTACACGTTTCTCTTGATAACTGCTCTACCACTCGTGGTGCTCATACGCTTGCGAAAACCATGAGTTGAATTGCTTAAAATTCCTTTTACCCATGGAAAAAAATCAAAAAGGATTGCCGGAAAATGATTTGGCCGAATCTTTAAACTCACATCTACACTAATTTAGTGTGATTTTTGAAAAAATTAATGATAGAAACGAAAGATTCTCTAGCTTAGTGGTGAAGGGGTATCAAACTTATGATTTATGTCCTTAGTTCGAGTCACATGCACAACAATTATATTTTTTGAGTCCATAAAGTATGAATGTGAAGTAATTATAGAAAAGCAATTAAGTGGTAGAAGTAAAAATATTTTTAAAGTGTTAAAAAATTCAAGACAAAAAAAAGTGCTCAACAAATAGTAAAGTGATATAACGACAAAGATGTACAGCTGGAAATGTTGGTTTGGTCTTCTTCAAACGGAAAATGACAATTATTTCAAAACATTTCGATGCTTGGCCGAAGATGGATAATATCCGTTAATTAACAACAACAGCAAAAGTTAAAGTTTGATTTGATCACTATTTAGATATGGAGTATTTATTGTATTAATGAAAATTCCAACCAAAACACTGTATTTTGAATGACTTACTATAATACATAAGCATCAAGATAACGGAGCATTAGCTGGCTAGCTAGTTGTTGAAACAGTGATTTTAATTGGAGATTGGAGGGCAGTTGGTCTTTTTGTGAAAGAATAATGAGCAAGTACTTTTTTGGCTTAATCAACGCTTGATTTCTTTATATATAAATAAGCATTTTACAGAAAAGTTGGTTTATCTTTTCTTACTATGTATTACCAACTACTCAGTACAATTCAAACTGCGATTTAATAACTTACAAGTATATAACGGTTTAAAGAACTTTTATTATTAGTGTGTTTTGATCAATTAAAGTAGGTTATTTATAAAGTACATATTACTTTATCAAATAAAGACTAGTCTTATAGTGGTTTTTGTTCGTACTTTTAATACGTTGTTGATTCACATACATTAAACTAAAATATTACTCAAACTCTAGTGTAAAGTACGTCAAGTAAAGAACATTTCTACACGAAAAATAGAGGTAAGTGAAATCCTAAATGAAACAGCAAATCAAAAGAAGAAATGTTGTTTGACAAAAGTATAAAGCAAAGCTATCAAAGTATTGCAAGCAACATAATAAATTGTGTATGCGAGTCTCTTCCCCGCTCAACTTGTTTGGTAGGGAATTTCTATTTGTCACTTTTTAAAATTGCGGTGCTTTACAGGTAATCATCACTTGCTTAGCTTAAAGAATATGTTGCTTGGGGAAGGAGGGAAAAGAAAAACGACAAGATAATAATTAAAATTCTCCTAAAAGAATGATGAGCAAAGGTGAGATCAGAAATATTTAAATAAGTTTGCTAATTATCTTGTTCGAACCATCAAAGTCTAGTGGGAAGCTTTTCATTATGTTAAGAGATGTAGGTCTGATTTTTTGAAACGATCTTGGTCAGTCGTTCCGGAAGTTAGGACTCCGATTGGCGTGTCGATAATTTTAAAATATTCGTAATACCCATTAGGACATGTCTGTAAAATTTGAGCTAAATCAGACCTCGTAGATACGTATCGGAAGAAGATTTCAGTTTTTATTGTCAATAAATATTAAAAGAGATTTTTGAACTCGGTTTTGGCGAACGAGCTCCGATTTGAAATCGAAAGCTCCGCTAGGTTCATATGATTATTTGTAACTTTTATGAACTTTCGAAAGTGAATTTCGATGTTGTTCGGCTAGTTCCCGCTAAAATGCCGAAAGTTAATAATTTGACTTCTTTCCATTTAATTTGCATATTGAGTTCCGGAAGTCCGATTTGAGATCTGCCTTTGCGAGTATGTTACATATATTTTTTATATCTTATATGTAAAAGTTGGGATTATTTCGAATATCGTAGGGCACCGTTTTAATTTTACCGTAGCAGCAAAATTATAAAAGAAAAAAAAAAAGAGAACAAGACAAAAGGAAAAGTTAGTGGGTCGGTGGGAAAAGGGAGTATATATCCCTTACGCATTAAGCTTCACGCTGAAGCTCAAAAATGCAAAAACTTTGACAGAAACATTATCAAAGAGTACGCAGCAAAAAATGCCAGAAAAATGAGAAAAGAGTCG
>JBBBVM010000897.1:0-33659 GCA_037355625.1 Petunia x hybrida
ACTATTAATATGCAAATAGTAGGAAATCAAATATACTATTAATATGCCAATAGTAGGAAATCAAATATACTATTAATATGCCAATAGGACATTAATATACACCAGTAATATACCAAATTTAACTATAATATAAAGACGAAGAATAAATAATTCACCCGTAAATTATCTCATAAATAGTTAATTTGGTAATTTTTTATATTTAAAATATTTGTTAGGTCCATTTTTTGTAAAAAGAACTAAAATAAAATGTCGTATCAGTATTTTTCGGTGAACTTTAATGCACAACTTGAAAGAATGACTTTTTAAGGTACTTTGGATAGGTTGAGTGATAATTTTGTCCCAAACCAAAGGAAAGTGATCTTTTTAGATACTTTGTATTAGTTCAGTGACCGTTTAGGAATTAACTCCAGCATTTCAAATGACAAGTGGTACCTCTTCGGGAATATAAAGGGAAAATGCTGCTGAGGCAACACTTCAAGTTATCTTGGAAGGCGGGGTAGCACTTCAAGTAGGTCAAGTGGTAGAAGTGCTGCCACAGAACAATAGTTACTTAAAGTTAGCGGAGACCCTCTTTGCAAAGCATTTTAAACGGGGACAGCCAGGCAAACAACTATCATGGGTGTTATAGTTGTGTAATTCTCCCTAAATCTTGTCCCATGTGAGAAAATCATGAGAACATTTCCAACAACGGACGGGGCCGGCCCAACTTCTAGACCTAGATCTGCATCTCATCCTTTGGTAAAATTTTCACCCGCATGCCACTTTTGTCACTGGTATATAGTTTGAAGTCACTTTTTTTTATTGGTCTTACATGAAAAGCCACTTTTGGAACTTCAATCTTTGTGGGCTGAAGTTCAAACCTTGTGGGTTGAACTTCATGCCTAAATTATGGAGTTTCAACTTCAATCTGTAAGGGCTGAACTTTTAGGTATAGATGCGTAAACTTCAACCCTTGTGGGCTGAAGTTGAACTTCAATCCTTGTGGGCTGAACTTGTGTGAAGTTCAACCAGAAGAATTAAAGTTCCAAAAAGTGGCCTCTCATATAAAATCAATAAAAAAGCGGCCTCAAACTTGCTGCACTTTGCCCCATCCTTTGGAGCACGTTGCTCTATCATTCTGAGCTTCTGCTTATAAAGAGTGTATTTTTGCTCTAAATTGTCGATGCGGGACAAAATGTCCAACCGCTTGGAAATCTCCAAACTGCTGCTATAACGAAAACACGCTAAGGTCGAAAAAATGTAAAAACCGCTGTAAATTAACGTGTTTTTAGTAGAAGGGACAATCGCCGCGAAAATGTAAAGTAGCGGCACTTAGCCGAACCGCTGGAAAAACTGATGGAAAAGAACCTCGGGAATTGCCTTTTCTTGAGTGAGTGGCGAACCTAAAATCAGAAAACAATAAATAAAAAGGAACGAGCTTAATAACAGACCGACTAATCCAATTAGCAATACATAGTACACTATGTTTACCACCAAAATTCATGTCAAATTTTCATCAAAACAAGTACCAGAATAAAAAAGAATGACACAATTTTTCTTATGAGTACATTTAAAATTCGAAATTACAATTTTAAAGAATTTAACTTCAAACTTTATTTATCTTTCTTGAGATGTTATGTAGCCATACACCTATCTATGACCCATTTTAGACCATAAATCATAATTTTTTTCTTTCTTAAAATATATGTCACGTCAAACTATGACTTATAAATTAGAACACATAAAGCATTAATAGTAGGTAATCATAACATGGCAGGCTAACAATAATAAAGTTTGTGAATAAGTGATTGTCTAATAATGAGCAAGGAATATCCGTCTTTTTGGTAAATAAGATGAAACAACAAATCAAAATCAGTAACGTGAATGGGCTTTACATCGCTAATTGAAACAGTTTAAGTTTTTTTTTTTTTAAACAGAACGACCACCATTAAAGCACTTTTTAGGCTGGTGGAAACATCCTTATTAATTGTCGAGTGGGATAACTAATAAAAATAAACAAATTGTATCTGCTTAATGTAAAAATTGGCTTAATAGATTAAGCGATCGATTTGTATCTTAGGCCACAAATAATATAATTGTATCAAGACAACATCAAAATAACAAAATAATAGGAAAAGTAATGTGACATGAAATATACAAGTGAAACCGCTTAACTGGATGCCGCAAGGCATGGTTTCCGGCAAGGAGACTTTTAGAATAATTACAAGATAAAAGATAGAAGTAATAAACAGAGAGAAATTGCTTATTGCTGTCAATTATACAGGTAATAAGATAATTTTGTCTAGATGTTATACGTACGAGGGGTAGGTAGATTTATATAATGATTACCAGATTTAATTAATGACATGCATTCAATTAGACTATAGGTTCTTGTTGTACTTTATTTCTGGAAGAAGCGGACCCACATAAGGTATTGTAGTGTTCAAGCACCCATTGCATGACTCGAATCAATTATATCTATATATAGAATTTTACATAAAAACCTTTATATACCCTCGTATGCATCCACTAAATAAAGTCGCAAGCTGGTGCATGTGGTTGTGGGAAGCTTTGAGCTCTATGAAATTCTAGGCTCGATTTTTAATTGTTGACACCCAATTTATCCCTCTTATACCAATTTTATCGTGTCTTGGACTACATTTAATTTTTAAAATGCTATAATAAATTTTCTTGCATTTTTATCCGTCATGCTATTTATCATATTTATTAATTGTGTTAATGGTCGTATTATTACTTCCCGATAAAATTTTTCCATTTAGTTGAGCTCATTTATGTCTAATTGTTTGAACTATTAGTCAAAATTAATTCTTATTTACTAATATGGTACTTTATTTTATTTTCTAACCGTTCCAAATTATAGCACTATAAATTAAATTGTTAGTCCATCACAAAATCAGTCGTTGCTCCTATAATCTCATATATTCATCGCTTTCCAATTCACACATGTAGATTTCTCTATCTCCAAGCCTTAATTATCGCCACATCTGTATTGGGCAAAAGCCGGCTTGTGTAAGCTCGGGTGCCTGATCTGAGGTCTAACGAACTGATATACATAAGCTTAATGTTGTTCCGGCGTTCAAATAAAACAGAAAATACAAAATCAAAAATGTACAATCCCGAGCCCACAAGTTGCTTGTGTCTCCTTAAGGAATCTACCCCCTCACAATTGCCCAAGGTTCACACGGGTTAATTCCTCTCAGGATGGAACGAGATATCAGGTCTACGGTAGCGGCACTTCAAACCGTAGAACTCGACGAACTCAAAGTAGCAGAGCAAATCACACGACTTACTAATTGTATGCAGAAAAGGAGAGGAAGCAGATCAGATATTTTTATGTGCGTCTCTGTGTGTTAAAAGACTGATGAAAGACAAATATATATAGCCATGGGAAGGCAGAATATGAAGAGACACAACCTTTCAAATGTGACTGTTACAAAACGACCACACTAATGGCTGATTTTAATACATAACGGGAAAGTAGTGGAGGAAATGAATAATTCTCTTCAGATTTCCGTTACAAAAATGGATTAATATTAAATATTAATAATAAATTATTAATTAATTAAGATTTTTAGTTTTTGTTGGTCCAAAAAATTAAGTCAATCAATCATATCAATTGACCGAATCCGAATCCGAAGCCGAAGCCGAGACGAGCGAGCGACGACGACGGCGGCACGAGGCTTTCCTTCTTCTCAATCCTTTTAGGAGTTAAAAGAAGCACTTCTCTATTTAAACCAACAAAAGCCTTTTCCTCTACCAATGTGGGAGAAAATGCATTTTCTAATAAAAGGAATCTTTTCCACCTTTCCACCCTTTCTCATTCACACTCTTCACATTCCAAAAACCCCAACAATCCCCCATATGAATGGGGAATGACTATATTATGGAAATATACATGACAGACTTGTGTGATTTACAAGAAATAATTAGTTGCATCGGGATAAGTAGGTTTCCCTTTGAACTTTTCGTAGTGAACATACATCGGATATACTCGATCAATCGATAGATTTGATATGTTTGAATCGTTGAGCTTTGGTGTATACCTAGACAACGTAAGTCACACAACTAACCCTTAACCGTCTTTGGTTCTCACTGTTGTGTTCGTTATCAGCCATGAACACCGTCTGGTTTCATAAGTGCATAGAGAATTGGCCATACATAATTCTCCTTGAAGCGGCTTCCACTTCACACTTACATAGATGATTTCTAAGCGTGTAATCCCATAGATGTACACTATTTGATAATTACAATATCAAAATTAGATAATCATTAAAAAATGTCTCTAGCATTTTATCCTCGATACTTGAATATTGTCTTATCACGAGAATGGACCAAAAAATTTAATTTGACAATGTCGGACCGTCATACACAACTTTGTATTCTCCTTGAACCTAGTTCTTGGGATCTCCTGTCTTCTAGGTAGAGTTGTCCCCATGATGACTTGTCCTTGGCCATAGTCCCATTCCCTTCGATTAACACTCGACCGCCTCTCTAGTTAGGCCTTTTGTAAGCGGATCCGACATATTATCCCTTGACTTCACGTAATCAATAGTGATAATTCCTCTAGAGAGTAGGTCCCTAACGGTTTTATGTCTTCATCGTATATGACGATTCTTACCGTTATACATGACATTCCTTGCTCGTCCTATAGTCGATTGACTAACACAATGTATACAAATTGGTGTCAACGGCTTAGGCCAGAACAGAATTTCTTCCAAAAAGTTCCGAAGTCATTTAGCTTCTTTACCGGCCTTATCTAAAGCTATGAATTCAGTTTCCATTGTAGAGCGGGCAATACACGTTTTCTTGGATGATTTCCAAGATACCGCTCCTCCTCCAAGTGCGAAAATATACCCACTTGTGGACTTAGAATTAGTTGTGCCGGTGATCCAATTGGCATCACAATATCCTTCAATAATTGCAGGATACTTGTTATAATTCAATGCAAAGTCTTCGGTGTATTTTAAAATATCCCAAAACACGTTTCATTGCCATCCAATGAGTTTGGTTGGGATTATTCGTGTATCGACTTGGTTTACTTATAGCACAAGCTATATCTGGACGAGTACAATTCATGATGTACATCAAACTTCTCAAAACACGAGCATAATCCCGTTGCGACGTTCTTTGACCTTTCTTCTTTTTAAGAGCAAGGTTTACATCTATAGGAGTCTTTGAAAATCTAAATATTTAAATTTTTCAAGCACACTATTGATGTAATGAGATTGAGACAAAGCCAGACCTTGAGGAGTCCTATGGATCTTAACACCCAGAATTAATTCGGCAACTCCTAAGTCTTTCATATCAAATTTGCTAGTTAGCATGCGTTTTGTAGCATTTATATTGGCAATGTCATTACTCATTATCAACATGTCATCCACATATAAGCAAACAATGACTACATAATTAGGAGTATTTTTAATGTAAACACATTTATCACACTCGTTAATTTTAAAGCCATTTGACAACATTGTATGATCAAACTTCGCATGCGATTGTTGAGGTGCTTGTTTTAGTCTATAAAGCGACTTAACAAGTTTACACACCATCTTTTCTTTTCCCGGAACTACAAACCCTTCAGGTTGTTCCATGTAAATTTCTTCCTCCAAATCTCCGTTTAAGAATGATGTCTTAACATCCATTTGATGGATTTGAAGACCATACACGGCGGCTAACGCTATTAACATACGTATGGATGTAATTCTAGTTACCGGCGAGTATGTGTCAAAGTAGTCAAGACCTTCTTGTTGTCTATAGCCTTTGACAACAAGCCTTGCCTTGTACTTATCAATAGTTCCATCAGCTTTCATTTTCCTTTTGAAAATCCACTTAGAACCTAATGGTTTGTTTTCAGGAGGAAGATCAACCAACTCCCAAGTATGGTTGTTTAAAATAGATTCTATTTCACTATTGACTGCCTCTTTAAAAAAGAGAGAGTCTGAAGAAGACATGGCTTCTTCAAACGTCCGAGGCTCATTTTCCAAAAGCAAAGTGACAAAGTCATCTCCAAATGAAGTATAAGTTCTTTGACGCTTGCTACGTCTTGGTTCTTTGTCATTTGGTGAATTTTCTTTATTTCCTTCTCGAGGTCGTTTGGGTCTTTCACCAACTGACTCACATTCCTTCTTATAAGGATATATATTTTCAAAAAATTCAGTACTATCGGATTCCATCACCAGACATGAATGTCGGGATTTTCTGATTTATGAACCAGAAATCGATATGCTTTACTATTTATAGCATATCCAATGAAAACACAATCAACTATTTTCGGTCCTATCTTAACCCTTTTGGGTTTTGGGACTTGCACTTCTTCCAAACACCCCCACACTTTGAAATAATTCAAGTTGGGGTTCCTTCCTTTCCACTTTTCATATGGAATGGAAAGTATTTTGCTATGGGGAACTCGATTGAGTATTTGATTAGCCGTGAATATATCTTCCCCCCCACAGGTTCTGGGGTAAACCCGAACTTATTAACAAGGCATTCATCATCTCCTTTAACGTTCGATTTTTTCTTTCCGCAGTCCCATTGGATTGAGGCGTGTAAGGGGCAGTTGTTTGATGAATAATGCCATATTCCAAACATATTTGTTCAAAAGGAAATTCATATTCGCCGCCCTATCACTTCTTATCATTTTGATCTTTTTGTTAAGTTGCGTTTCAACTTCATTTTTGTATTGCTTGAATGCGTCAATTGCCTCATCTTTACTACTAAGTAGATAAACATAGCAGTAGTGTTTGCTATCGTCAATAAAAGTACTCCCTCCGTCCCAATTTATGTGGCACCATTTGACGGGGCACGGAGTTTAAGAAAATAGAGGTTGACATTGTTAAGTATCAATTTTACCCTTGAAAAAGTAAGAGAGAGAAGATTTGAATAATAAAAAAGTTGTTGGTAGGTTTAAAAGTATGTAGGGCCCAACAAGGGTAAAATAGAGATGATGCATTAAATAGTTGTCAAATAAGGAAAGGTGCCACTTATTTTGGGACAAACAAAAAAGAAAATGGTGCCACATAAATTGGGACAGAGGGAGTAATAAAATACTTCTTTCTACCGTGAGATGGTATTGACTTCATGTCACAAATGTCCGTATGAATTAAGTCTAATAGTTCAGAATCCTTTTCAATAGACTTGTAAGGGTGTTTAGTATATTTAGACTCAACACATATTTTACATTTTGACTTTTCGCAATCAAATTTAGGCAATTTCCAAATTGATCATTTTCCGCAAGGTTTTATAATTGACATGTCCTAACCGAGAATGCCATAAATTATTTGATTCAAGTAAGTAAGAAGAAGCTGCAATTTTATTCATAGTGTCAACGACCATTACATTGAGTTTGAAAAGGCCCTCAATCAGGTAACCTTTTCCTACATACAGCTCATTCTTAGTTATTATAAATTTGTCAGAAACAAAAACAAACTTAAACCCATTTTTAACGAGAAGTGCAGTAGACACCAAGTTCTTCCGTACTTCAGGAACGTGAAGAACATTGTTCAGAGTCACAACCTTGCCAGATGTCATCTTGAGGCATATCTTTCCATAGCATTCAATTTTGGCCATTGCAGAGTTGCCCATAGAGAGTGTCTCATCAGGTCCAGCGGGAGCATACGAAGCAAAGGCTTCCTTCACAGCACAAACATGGCGGGTGGCTCCTGAATCAATCCACCATTCTTTAGGATTTCCAACCAAGTTACATTCTGAAAACATAGCACACAGATCAATGTCTTGCACTCCTTGGGCCAATTTATTCTCTTCAACCATATTGGCTTGACCTTTTTCCTTTTTCCTGTCCTTGTCCTTCTTTGCAACACGACAGTCTGCGGACTTATGTCCACTCTTGCCACAGTTGTAGCAATTTCCCTTGAATTTTTTCTTACTAGGGTTGGTCTTCCCTCCAGAAGGCTTCTTTCTCTTATTCTGATTTGGATTATGCTCAACAATATTCACTCCTGCTATTGTAGCATTTCCACGAGCCTTCTTTTCAGCAGATTTGTTGTCTTCTTTAATTCTTAAGTGTACAATCAAATCTTCAAGGGTCATCTCCTTGCGCTTATTTTTCAAGTAATTTTTAAAGTCCTTCCATAACGGAGGCAAATTTTCAATTATGGCCGCAACTTGAAACGCCTCATTAATCATCAAACCTTTAGCAAGGAGATCATGGATAATGACTTAAAGTTCTTGGACTTGGGATACAGCAGATTTGTTATCCACCATCTTATAATCCAGAAATTTGGCAGCCACTAATTTCTTCAGTCCAGCGTCTTCAGTCTTATATTTCTTTTCTAGTGCATTCCACAGTTTCTTAGACATTTCAACATTACTATAAACGTTGTACAAGTCATCTTCCAAGCCATTTAGAATATAGTTCTTGTATAGGAAGTCAGAATGCTTCCAAGCCTCAATCACAAGGAAGCGTTCGTTTTCAGGTGTTTCATCAGTCAGGACCAGAGCATCCTCCTTAATAAACCTTTGCAGGCTTAAAGTGGCCAGATAAAATAACATCTTTTACTGCCATCTTTTAAAGTCCACACCAAAAAATTTCTCGTCTTTTCTGCAGGTGGCATAACCATTGCAGTAGCAGCACGGCTAGACCCTACAGCCTCAGAAACTGTGGTAGCAGTAGTACTCACAACTGGGACAGTTGGATCCACTCCGTTTGTCATCTCTGTCAAAATGACACAAGCAGAACAATATCAACAACCGGTGAAGTATTTAAATTTTCAAACCGAATACAAACAAACCGTTTAAACAGTTGGAGTAGAAAAACCACGAAGGCGTTTAGTCTCCACAAACAGATTAATTAACAGTAAATAGGAGTAGAAAACCACGAAGGTTTTAGTCTCCTTAAACGATATTTATTTAAACGCAGAAAATAAATAACACCAGATTCCTTAAGCTTGTTGTTCCTGCGTTCAAATAAAACAGAAAATACAAAACCAGAAATGTACAATCCGTAGAACTCGACGAACTCAAAGTAGCAGAGCAAATCACACGACTTACTAATTGTATGCAGAAAAGGAGAGGAGGCTGATCAGATATTTTTATGTGTGTCTCTGTGTGTTAAAAGACTGATGAAAGACAAACATATATAGCCATGGGAAGGCAGAATATGAAGAGACACAACCTTTCAAATGTGGCTGTTACAAAACGACCACACTAATGGCTGATTTTAATACATAACGGGAAAGTAGTGGAGGAATGAATAATTCTCTTCATATTCCCATTGCAAAAACGGATTAATATTAAATATTAATAATAAATTATTAATTAATTAATATTTTTAGTTTTTGTTGGTCCAAAAAATTAAGTCAATCAATCATATCAATTGACCGAATCCGAATCCAAATCCGAAGCCGAAGCCGAGACGAGCGAGCGACGACGACGGCGTGAGGCTTCCCTTCTTCTCAATCCTTTTAGGAGTTAAAAGAAGCACTTCTCTATTTAAACCCAACAAAAGCCTTTTCATCTACCAATGGGGAGAAAGTGCATTTCCCTAATAAAATGAAACTTTTCACCTTTCCACCCATTTCCCATTCACACTCTTCACATTCCAAAACCCCAACACTTAAGTACGAGAAAGACAACAAGATTATCGGAGTCGTCAACCGAGGATGTGGTTAGGCTACTCCTCGGTGGAACTACACCTCGGTCAATCAGTGAGTTGGCAACTCCAAAGCAGATGACTTAAACCTCGGTGGAACTTCCCGCATTCAGCAAAACAACATCACCCACGATCTCAGCCCACTAACCCCACTTTTAAAGAATGTGGGGGTGAGTGGATAGTGGACGAATATAGATGGAATAATATGTGTTGCTCATCTATAAATAACACTTGATCTTATATACAGAAACTCTGCCAAATTTTGTACTTGAAGCATATATTGAAACTTCTTTTCATTTGTTCATTAGCTTGTTCAATTGTATTGCTTTATTTCAACATTGATACTTAGCATTGCTTGTAAACCCGTCCTAAATTTGATTTGATAGCCTAAACTGATTTAGACCAATACAAATTAGCGCCGTCTGTGGGGATCCAAGCAATTACGCTTTGTTCCAAAGTTGAACGAAATTGTTCTTTCACGGGATGGCCGACAATGGTGATAATGCCAATGTGCACCAGTTACCTCCCATTGGACAAACTGGTACGTTCTTACCCCCAGTTCTAATGGAAGATACACCCATACCACCACCACATCCAACAGATCCTTCTTCATCGGGATCAAGTGACCCCTTCCAAGCGTTTGTGATACGCCCTTTGAATGTCCTACAAGCACGCTTCGACCAGTAAGCGACCTTTAACACTGAATTTCGTAGCTCCTTAAAAGCAGTCTCGGTGAGTAATCACGCTACCCCCACTGATATTCCACCCGTAGCTCCGAATAGAGACATTCTGAACTTCATTCCTCCAGATGCGACAATAGGGGGACTTCAAAACGGAGCCACATCTGGAGGCTCGAGGACTGCACCGAACACCAATCCACCATTCGGGACGGTTCTCAACATGGCGAAAACCAACTCCTCGATAGACCTCGAAAAATTAAAAAAAGAGATTGAGGCTTGAGTCGAGGCCAAATTCGAGAAGTGACTCGAAAACGTCCCCGGGTAAGGAAGACCCAAAGAGCATTGGACATCGCCCATTGTAGTCAATTGCCTTATAAACCTGAGGCTGCCCCAGCTCCAATTTCAAAGCACTTCAAAATGCAACTTTTGAAGAAATATGATGGCATCACCGACCCAGTCGAACACGTGACCGAATTCATGACGATGAGTGTAGTCAATTGCCTTATAAACCCGAGGCTGCCCCAACTCTAATTTCAAAGCACTTCAAAATACAACTTTTGAAGAAATATGATGGCACCATCGACCCAGTCGAACACGTGACTGAATTCATGACGATGGTGAAAGGGAATGACTTAAATAAAATTGAAAAGGAATATGTGTGATATTGGGCATATATCTTATGTTTCGGCATCGATTTCTTATAGCTTTTGTGTTGTTTTCATTGTGTTGTTTGCCCAACAAGGATTGATTTGAGGTAAAATACTAACTTGAGGTGTTTGAATGTTTTAGGAGAAAAATGAAGAAAATTGGAGCTTGAATTGTACAAGAACAAGGAAGAAGCAGCGCATACAGCCTCCCATGCTTGGCATGCTCGGCTGTATGGCCTGGGAAGAGTGAAAAGTTGAAGAAATCAAAGACTAGCAGCACATACAGCCATGAGCGCGAGGCATGCTCGGCTGTATGCGCCGAAAAACAGTGCCAGAGCAACTTGGAAAGGCTAGTAGCATGGGCCACCTATTGTGCTCCGTATTTAAACCCTTGAAAACATATTTTTAGACATTATTACGTACTTTTGGAGGCAGGAACGATAGTAGAGACTTGAGCATAAAAGATTCATCAATTGAGTTGTAAATCTTCTTTCTCTCATTGTTTCATGACTTTTGGATTATTTTGTGAGAAAGCTATCTTTTCTATGAGTAGTTAAACTCTATTATTTTAGGGTTATGGGTTAACCATGAAAGTTGTACTCTGAAGTTGATTGAAATCCATTAAATTTATCGTATTGGGTTGTTTATTTGATTCTGCTTTGAATTACTTGATTTCGTGGCCAGTTGTTAAGTACTATCCATGAACCTAAGGTTGAACTCAAAAGTGGGAACCGTAGGTTGCAATAGAATTTGATAAAGAGTGTTCCTGAACCTGGGCATCGGGGAATGGTTTAGCGGTTAGGACAGAAATATACCTAACAGACACGCTTAATCAGTATACAGGAAAAGCACAAGCATTCTTGTTAACTCTAATTCCATAGACAATAGGCGTTAAGTTAGCTCGAGTAGGCGAGCAGGGTATCGAAAGAGCTCTGTGAGTATAATGAATCCTGTGATTAGCAACTCAGATAAATAAAGTTAATTGAATTAGCGGAGGAGTGCAACTGGATTGGTGAACATTCCATGATCCTGGAATATGTTCTCTCACTGAAATCTAAAACTCTTGAATTGTCTTGCATTCAATTTTACTTCAACTACATTTAGTTAATTAATTTTAATTAAAAACACTCAAAATTTTGTTGAACTCTCTTGAACAATATTTGAATTAAAGTTTGTCTAGTTAATAGCTAATCGATATTCCTCATGGGAACGATACTTTCTTATCACTTTATTACTTGATCGACCGTGTATACTTGCGTGTGCGTTTGGAGCGACAAGTTTTTGGCGCCGTTGCCGGGGACTAGATTTAATTAGTTTCTAGATTAGCTTTTATTTTTTATTTGTTCAAGATTAATTTTTATTTTAGTTGTCTTTGGGTGTTTCAGGTTTTGGCTTGAATGCGAAGGAGCAAGAGCGGTGATAAACTCTACGCTTTTGAACGAGACTTTTTGTTAAATGGCCCATTTAAGTCTTGAATAGAATTAAAAGGGTCACAAATTTTTTTTTTTGGTTGAAATAGCCTACTTTTTTAATTAGATAAGAAGTCTATAATTTAGTTGTGATTTAAGGTTTAATTAGTTACTAAAAATTAGTTTAAATCTTTTAAAATTTACAAAGAGGCCCAAAACATAAATGTTAAAAAATCTATAAATTAAAAAAAAATAAAAAAATAGCTTCTTCTAACGTTGCTCCTGCTTCTAGCTCTTTTGCTTCCTCAAATCTTCTCCATCTTCTTCCTCTTTCATACTTCTATTTCACATGATTGTAAGTTAGTAGTGTTCCAAATCTCATTGTTTTTTTGGTTTATTTCAATCAACATATGAATATTTTAACCTAACTAGATTTTGAAAATTTTAGTATTAGAATTTAAGTTAGTTCGATTAAGGTCCACTTGGAGTAGCATTAAACCGAGTTTGTGTTCTAACCCTGTATCAAAACTATTAATTAAAGGTATGTAAAAAAAATTCTCATCCTTAGAGTTATCTTGCCAGTATAATTTGGTCTGCGATGGATCGATTGATCATCGATCCGCCCTGTTATCATTCAATCTTCTCTGTTATCCGATAGCTGACCGATTATAATAATGGACTTATCGCTCTGGCAGATATATCATTGATCTTTTTATTTTGATTTCTATGTTGCAATATTATTTTATCCTACTAGTTTTTGATAATGTTATATTACTTATTGTGGGTACACAAGCATGACATAAGTTGTCCTTTTCACATACGAATGTGCTTTCACACAAACATAGAGGCCGATCGATGCCATATCCGGCCGATCGAAACAATTGTCGGAGCAGACCGATAACATATTTATCGGACAAATCATGTCAGGTTCTATGCGAGATCGATTAGACAGGTCATTAATATATCAGTGATGTATGAGCGACTTCTTGATTATATATTGTGTTGACACCCAATTTTGTCCTGAAATTTCAATTAATCTAATTATTTCATAAAAGGGTCAATTGTTAAATTAAAAAAATGAAATGATTGAAATTTGACCTAAAAAAGGACTAAATATGCAATGCACAGCTCTAAATTAAAACTACCCGCACAAACCCCCCTCCATATTTGAAAATGGATAAAATAGCTCCTAGTCCTAAATGCCAGCCCATTTATGCAAACACACATATATACATATACAATATTACTCCCTTACCCACTTAAGAATTTCTCTAACTCGTTCCCAAAATCCCTAACCCGTTTCCCCTTGACCCGAATCCCCTTCAAACCCATCGATTCCCTCTTCAAATCAGTCCAAATTTTGTACGAATGGTCCCCCCCACGAACCTCCACATCGTTTATCTTCGTACAACCAGTTGTCTCGATCCCATCTGTTCATTTGAACAAAAATTTGATCCGAGCCGTAAATTGGATCCCAACCGGCAAATCCTTGATGACAAGGATGAATTCGGTACAATCCTTAGTGGATTTGACCAAATCCATCCTTGTTCCACAAGGAAATTGCAAATTTGGGCATGGATTTAAAACGTTGGAGCCAAAAAAAAATCCAAAACCCTAGTCGTGACTATATAAAGGTAATGTTTCTCATTTTGGGTTTTCCAGTTTTTTTTAGAATAGAAAGAGAGGTAAAAACGGCAGAACATACACCATTTTTTTAGTCTTAAGTTTTCTTCAAATACATATAGTGTTACTAATTTTCTGGTTGGTTCCCGGCATTTTTGTTGTGTTATCGCTTCATTATTTGTGTTGTCGCTTCACTATTCGAGTCGTCGAGCTTGTTCGAATCACTTTATTCGAAGTTCGCCCTAGCTCACTGCGCCGCCAAAGGTAGAATCCAAACTTTTCATTTACTTTATCATTATTTGATTCATTTGCTGCTAGTTCGAAAACATGTATTTGTTTGTATTGATGAGCTATTTATCAGATTATATCTTGAAGATTAATAGATAAAGATTTAAACCTTGCAAGTTAGAACTTTGGTAAAGTTTGATTTTTCATAGTTTTCATAGTTTGGCATCATGTATGGATGATTTGAAATTCATGGGATGCATTCTGCTTGTTTTAATCCCTTGTGAGTTCTGTTCTGATTGTTTGCGGAGCTTCTAGGTTGTAAGGGGGCCTGGGTGGTTGTTCAGAGCAATGTGGGTGTTCAGGATATTGTGAAGTGTGTGCAAGTGTTAGGGGAGTTTTAAGTGAAGATGTACAGGTGTATGTGAGGTGTGCAGAGGTGAATGAAATTGGTCTTGGTTCCCTGATTGTTTTAGGAGTCTCTGGTAGTTCAGGGAGTTATAGGGGCGTGTAGTTATTGTATAGGGTCTATCATAGGTTTTGGCAGGGTGTTTCAGGGCTGGTTTGCAGTTGTATGTGCAGGTGTTTGTTAAGCTGCAGGTGTGTGTATGAGAGAGAGGCAGATTAGCTTGTCTCTAGGTTGTTTTCTGGCGCTGCAGATTCAGGTAGTGATGGGGATGTTCTTGGATGTTCTAGAGTGTTTGGGATAATGCTGCATTATCTTTGTTAGTGTGCAGATGCTGCATTTAGTTTTCGGTTTCTGGAATTTGTTTTAGGTGTAAAAGGGATGCTGGTGTTAGTTGTTTGTGATGGTGTGCTGGTAAGTTTAAAGGCAGTTTGTTTGAGGTATTGAGGTTTCTTAGGAAAGTGTCAGAGTATGAGGTGCTTGTAGAGCTCTGGTAATTTTCTGGTGATAGCAGTAAGGAGTGCAGTGGTAGCAGGGAGTTTGGTGGAGTTCCAGGAGTATAGTGAAGTGCTTATGGAATAGAGTGGTAGGTGTGTAGTGAATTGAGAGTGTGTAAAGGAGTTATCTTCTAAGTTCCCATCTGTTCAAGTTTCTATGTCAGTTTCCTACGTGTTTTTTTGTTAAAAAAAAAAAATATAATCTGACTGTTAGTTGTTGCATGCTCAGGAGATGTCTTCTGCTAGTTTTCTCTAGGTCTTGTTCAGTGCATTCCTCAGCTTATATGACTCTGTATGGTGTCTGATTTAACGTTAAAAGATTGAATCTTTGTGTGTTAAAATCAAGAAGCTTGTTATTAATGACTGGAACTTTTCCTATTAGTATTATAATTCACCTCTTATCCTAACCCCTGTGTAAGCCTGCCTGTTCAATTTAAGGATTAGAGGTCTTATAATGGCTCGACAATTAATGAGTTTAAAACTGAATCCTTCTCTAATGTGTGATCATGTTTTTTTAGCAAGTAATGAAAGTAAAAGATTAGTGTTTGGTTGCGTTTTCTCTATTCCGTTAAGTTAGGCAATAAATCCAGTTGTGTAGTTGTTAAACCTCATATTAACATGCTTCAAGAGTCAAGTTTCTGTTTTATTTGCTTAGTACCGTTAGATATCAATTCATGTATTTTTCTTGCCTAACCAGTATGTTTAATCATTATTATTGGGCCGAACATGCTAGCATGTATAGATGTCTAGTTAAAATGCCAAGGCTTATGGTTTGGATTGGTTAAGCTCACCTAGTCTAGAGTCGAAATCATCCCTTGTTGATTGAGTTGTTCTTTGTTAGTTAAAATTTATCTTATGTTTAACTATTGAAGTTTCTTGATATTCTTGTTCAGAATAGGCCATGAGTTTTATCTAAATCAACCGACGTATGCTAGATTTTGTGTTTATTTGAAGTTGATTAATTATTGTTAAGTAGCTCATTGCTTAGTAAATCTGGAAGTTATTGCTAAGATCATTTGTTTGTGGGATTTTAATCTTAAGGTAGTTATGAATTTGGTAATCTGTTTCTTGTCTCCATATTCACTTTGTTTCATAAAGTTGGTCACTCATTTAAAATTGTTCTTTGATACAAATTCTACACTCATTTTCTTCATTTGTTCGCTGATTATATATGGTATTCTAATCTTTATCTTCCTTTTTCTTTTACATGATACACTCTTGGGAACGAGTTGAATGAAACTCATACATGGGGATGGCTGCATGCATTCAGAGTTGTTTGATCCGCTTCGCATTTTCGGGACTTGAGATCCCCGAAAAATGCAAAAAGTGAAAATTGTGAAATCCAATGCTCAAATTATTGAGTTTGCCATCCGGGTTCTACCTTCTAAACTCCATCTTTCCTCGCTCCCTTAGAAAATGTATGTTGTATAGGAATTCCCCATAGACCGGGTTAGGAGCCCTGTAGGATAGACATGGTATTTGAATTGTGAATAATTATTGTAAATTACTTGAATTAATTTTATATGAATGCTTTATATCATTTCTTTGCGAATCGCCAATTAATTTATGGATGTTTAGAATCATTTATCAATTAATGAGTGCAATTAAAATTCAATTAAAATCGTACCTTCATCATAATTTGCATTTAAATTTCTTATTTATTTATTATATTAAATATTCAATTATTTATTTATTTAATCTAATTTATTTATTTAGTAAATTAATTAATTAATTTATTTATTTATTTATTTAATTAACTTTAATTCATTATTTATTATTACCTAATCTAATTAAATTGGATAACTAATTGATTAGTCATAATTAATCATTCATTAATTTATTCAATTCTAATTAATCAATTATGCGTTCATTTAATAAATCAAATATTATTTATTTATTTATTTATTTATTTATTTAATTAATCCCTTTTTTTTATCACATTCATATATTTATAGTTGGTGTATAATTTTATCTTATTTTCTCCCTTATTTATCTTATTATTCCTTATTTATCTATCATCCTCTTATCCATTATCCCTTTATTTATTTATTATTCCTTATTATTTTATTCTTTTCCCTAAAATTCCTAATTCTTTAAATTTATAAAATTCGTGAAAACAGCCGGATTAACTGTTTTTAGCGGATTTTCGAAAGTGCTCCCGTTAGGGACCTTCTTTCGAATTTAATAGAACCACTTACCTAAGAATCTCTGAATTATTTTCCTTTAAGTAAGGAATAAAATTGCACTCTTTAGTTAATTTAGGTTCCTAATAATTCTTAAATAGGTGGCGACTCCAAAGAAGCCTTTTGGAGTCCCATTTTGTTGAAATTACATCCCGATGCATACTTGTGTGCATTTTTTGGGAGGGTTCAACAGCGTGGCGACTTTGCTGGAGATTAGCAAATGGTTCTAACCATAAGGCTTTCACGAGTTTGTTTGTTTGTATTGTTTGAGTTGTATGCCGATATTAGTATGCATAACTTATTTAATAATTGTTGAAACAAGCAAGATTATATCTATTGTTTATTTGCAAGCATGCTTAGATTAATCTAATTGATTGCTGTGTGTCATGAAAGCATGTCACTACACCCTTACTTGTGCACATATATGAATTGGCATTCCGTTCGTATTTCCCCCACTCCTGGGAACCTCTTGCATTCTCACTCAAATATCCGCGAGGTGTGTGCATACGCACCCGCACTTTCTTCCACTAAAGAACCCTTTGACGAGTTGGTGTACCGACGGATTGTCGTGGGATTAATTTGACCATGAAGCCGCCTGCCACTCATCTGTTAGCCTCAACCGTTAACCCACTCTTAGAAGGAGCTTTAGGAGCATACATGCATTTACACCTTAGTCTGGACCCGATCCTTGGTACCCCGCCTCCATAGTTAGGAAACCGCTTATGTCAACGGGTTCTTGAAACCCAACGACAATGCATATTATGTGCTATGTGATAACGAATCCTCAGTCCTAACCATGTTTTGAGCAAAATCAGATTTAGAATTTTGTCTCCTATGTTGTCTTTTAGGTCAGAAAATGGAAGAATTTAGCAGAATGTAGTCATAGCAGTCCACATAGAATTTGAGATCATAGACAGAATTCCAGTCCAGGGAAAGTTAGATAGATTTGATTGGTTTGTGTTTGGAGATGGTATGTTGTAGTGAGATCTACGAGGCAAAGCCCCTGGTGTCTTTAAAAGATCAGTGGGGTCCCTCTCGTGAATGGCTTTGCGTGTGTGCAGGCCGATGTTGACTAACCACCTGCAAATTCTTATGGAATGAAGTATGCTTGTCGCATACTAGGAGAGTGAAGCCCCTGTTTCTATAAAAGACCAATGGAGTCCCTCCTTGAAGAACAGTGCGGTCTTGGCTACCAAGGAAACTGAGAGGCTTGATTAAAGCCGAGGACCAGTGAGGAGCCCTATGAACAAGGTCTGTGAGCCTTGCAAAACCTAGGAAGCTGAGAGGCTTGTCCAAAGCCAAGGACCAGTGAGGTTTTATTTGTAAAAGGTCAATTGGATCCTTTTATGTTTGCAGTCTGGCATTGTGTAGGCAGTTGGAAATTTCACCCCTGGATGTTGTCAAATAATTGGGAGTTGTGCTTGGAGGAGTGTGGATGTTTGCAAAAGGTATGGAAGATTGCTTCAGGTTTTAGGCATTTGGGTTTAGAATTTTTTGCAAATATTGTGGAGAGCATGAGATGTGTTAGAATTTCGAATTGACGCCAGTTTTTGGAAGATAGTTGGGATAACGGAATTGCAGTGTCAAGGCGGAGAGATGATTGTTATTAATTATTGTTATTATTTATTACTTACTCTAAATCTGAATTGCTCAGAACTGGCATGAACTAGTTTTCGTTACCACTTATTTGTGCGATTAGGCTTACCTCTAGCACAAAGAGGTATCTTACAGGGTAGGACGCGTTTGCATTTTATTTACGCTCAATTACTTGTGGTTGCCACATGTCAAATTATCTGTCTAATATGCGGTTATGTGCTAAATATGTGCTTTTTGCTTGAAATTTATTGGCACTGATTGCGCTGTGATTAAATTTGTTCAGTGGCATGGTAAGATTAACGTTATGTTACTTCAACCTATCTTTTGTAAAAGTTAATCGCTTTGTGAAGTAATTTATCTATCATCTGAATTCATGCATACCGTTATTTTAAAATGTCTTTCAAATATTATTTTGTTTATCTTAACCCCAGTCTTGTCATTTTGTAAAATATTGTTTAGCGTCATATTTTAAAGTATTCGCAAGTGTGTTTCCCCTTTTGAAAATAACTTAAGAGTTGAACAAGCATTTTCGCATCTGGTTGGCTTTAACAAAATGAGTGTCTTGCTCAAACTTTTGGGTCTTTTCCAATACGGTCTCAAGATTTCCATTTTGGAATAAGTTGGCCAGTCAGTTTCAGCTTTGACAAATTTTATTAAATTCGGTATGCGTTGCTAAAGAGCTAATTATTTCGAACATCAAAAGAGGACCTATGGCTCGTCAAACTGATGTGATTGACTTGAAAGAAAGTGATGAATCCAACCAAGCCAAGGTTAACATGGTCCAAGCAACCGTAGCAAGCTTGGAAAAGTAGAACTACGCACGTTCTGAATTCCAAAGGAGGGATATGTAGGCTCCTCCATCGGGCTCGACCCTTTAGTGTTTAAATTTTAAATCTCCCAAAGATAGAAACTGGGGCAAATTTTTGCAAAGCAAGTAGAAATCGTGAGAGATTACAACTGGGGCAGCTTTTGCAAAATAATTTGAAGAATCAGAATTCATAACTGGAGCTGTTTTTGCAAATCAAGTTGAAATGTTGAAGTCATAACTGGAGCAGAATTTTGCAAAAAGCAAGCCGAAAACATTGAGTTAGTTTGGTCGTTATTAGAAGCAGTTTTCAAGGATTGGTGCAGACTGTTATTTTGCAAGCAAGAATTGATAGTCGAGCAAAGCATTGATGTTCAAAATAGGCCGACCATTTTAGCAATTTGAGCCAAAATGGTCTAGCACGCATACTGATTTAGTAAAAACTTTTAAAGTTGTTTTCTCAAATCACGTCTTGAAAAAATCAAATTTTGTTGATCATTAAGTTTCGAGCTCTCAAATATTTTGCTTTTCTATTGAGTCGGGATTTTGGTCTCATCCTTTCGGCCTAATGGCCTATTTTATACTTAAAATCTTTG
The DNA here is from genome assembly GCA_037355625.1 of Petunia x hybrida. NCBI lineage: Eukaryota > Viridiplantae > Streptophyta > Magnoliopsida > Solanales > Solanaceae > Petunia > Petunia x hybrida. The sequence goes on from JBBBVM010000897.1 coordinate 20,275, forward strand.
CATGCATTGCCATTTTACGTATTAACTTGCTTTTGTTCAATGTGTAGAATTCATTTGTTAAAGATTGGCTAGCATTGAACACTGAAATGGCTGAAAATCTGCATCAAGGACAAAACAATATGGCAAAGCAGCTTCAGGCAACCAGTTCTGGTATGGGCATCTTGCAAGCACATAATGATGATGTTGAAGAACATGTGGTCCAAAGGACTAGGATTGTCAACACTAGCAAACCTTTGCTAAATACAAGCTTTACCTCTAATCCACCTTACTTAACAATGCCTAATTACCCAATGCCTATACATTCTATATATCCACAAATCCGTAAGTATATCTTACCAATCCAAGTGCTTGGCCAGCTGCAACTTTATACCAACTGCCTTTTCTCACTATGCCTGCTGTGGGGATTCAATCAAATCAGGTGATAGTGCGCCCACAAGAATTGCCTAGAAAATAAGTTGAGACAACTGATTTACATAGCATGAAGAGACAAATCCGCAATTTGCACAAGGTCATTAGAGATGAGTTGCGCTCTAGGAACATTCAGAGTTTATGTTATGAAGACTTATGCATTCACCCGGACATTGAGCTTCCACATAGGTATAAGATACCAAAATTCAACACTTTCGATGGAAAGGGGAACCCCTATGCTCATTTGAAAGATTATTGCAGCAGATTGATTGGAATTGGCAAGAATGAAGCTTTGCGGATGAGATTTTTTATTCAAAGTTTATCAGGAATGGTACTTGCATGGTATACCAAACAAGATTTTACCAAATGGCACACATGGGAGGATATGGCTCATGACTTTGTGGAACAATACAAGTTCAACATAGTAGGAGATCCCGATGTGTTTGATATGCGCAGCATTAAGAGGATGTCTCATGAGTCTTTTGCAGAATATGCTATAAGGTGGAGGTTAGAGACTTCTAAGATGCATCCTCCCTTGTCTGAGAAGAAGTTAATAGCAGCTTTTAATGACATGCAAGAAGGCATATACTATGCAAAAATGGTTGTCAATAATGCAAGCACTTTCTCTGAATTGATCCAACTGGGAAAAATGATAGAAGAAGGCATAGCAACAGGAAAAATTCCTTCTGGTTTATTTGGGTACACCACTCAATCAGAAAAACCCTCAAATTTGCAAGGCTCTCAAAGTCAGTTTCAATAATCATATTCCGATTATCCGGTGTCAAAGAAGAGGAAGTCGAATACATTCACTCCTCTAGAAGAGTCTGTGACGAGCATATTTGAAAAGTTGCAAGCTGAAGGACTTTTGCAACCAAGGAAAGGAACAATTCCTAAGTACTTACCTTCACACTTTGATCCGTCAAAGCATTGTGCTTATCATTCAAATATCCAAGGTCATGATACTGAAGAATGCAGTGGCTTGAGATACAAAATTCAAAGCTTGATTGATAATGGAAAAATAATAGTACAAGAAGATCCATCCAGTGGTAATTGCAACATTCCTCTCGCAGGCACAATTTTTGTTAAAGGCGAGGCATCAGCCTCAAGATATTCAAAGAAGAAGCGGTTGACAAGCTAAGAAGATTGAAAAGACCGTATTTTTGCAGCTTGAAATTGCATTTTATTGCCCAACTATCTTATGTTTTAACTACTCTGTCGCAATTTTATTCATCCTAGTTGTAATGAACTACGTTATGTTTTGCTACTCTTATTGGACTTAGTCCCAAAATCAATGAAATTTTATTTTTCCAAATAACCCATGCCAAAGCAGTTTTAGATGGTTTCTCTTGTGCAAAAGGGAGAGTTTCAAGAATGTCAGATTTTCGCAGCAACAACACATTTGATTGCCATGCAAGCAAAATACAGATTTGAAACCAAATTAGGTGTTCAAACAAGCCAAATGTTATTTGATCAAAAACTAACAATTGTTCTTTGATTAAACAGGAGAAAATTTTGCATTTCCTGCAAAGTTCAGCATCAAGGTGGAAGGAGCAATGCAAAGTGTCGCAACTTCTCAGAAATTTTATAGTACTTACAATTTTTCTTGAATACAGAAATCTCAAACAGCAAAACGAGAAGAACTCGCAACTATTAGTTCCTCGAAGAATATTTGCCTTATTGCATATGCAGAACAACTCTATTTCTTTCTTTGTAAATTTAGCTTTTGCTCGATTATTGCATCACCAGCACAAGCCAGATGATTTCAGATTTTGCAAGATACAGGGTTTATCCACCCACAAATAGGATATCTTGAGTCCTTCCACCCACAAATAGGATATCTCAGGTCCTTCCACCCATAAATAGGATATCATCGGGTCTTTCCGCCCACAAATAGGATATCTCGGGTCCTTCCACCCCACAAATAGGATATCTCGGGTCCTTCCACCCACAAATAAGATATCTTCAAGTCATTCCGCCCACAAATAGGATATCCCGGGTCCTTCCACCCATAAATAGGATACCTCGGGTCATTCCACCCATAAATAGGATATCTCGGGTCCTTCCACCCATAAATAGGATATCTCAGGTTTCTCCGCCCACAAGTAGGATATCTCGGGTCTTTCCACCCACAAATAAGATATCTCGGGTCCTTCCACCCACAAATAGGATATCTCGGGTCCTTCCACCCACAAATAGGATATTTGGGTCCTTCCACCCACAAATAGGATATCTCGGGTCCTTCCACCCACAAATAGGATATCTTTGGGTCCTTCCACCCACAAATAGGATATTTGGGTCCTTCCACCCACAAATAGGATAATCTCGGGTCCTTCCACCCACAAATAGGATATGCAGGTTTCTTTCAAGTAGATTGATAGTCTAAGACAAGTCGGCTGGAACACCACTTTCGGAGTGTTTTGCGATGTCAGTTGTCTTGCAATATTGACATGTTATATTGAAAGTAAATTGATAGTTTAAGACAAGTCGGCTGAAGCACCACTTTCGGAGTGTTTCGCGATGTCGGTTGTCTTGCAATATTGACATTGTTATATTTAAATTATATTGATAGTTTAAGACAAGTCGGCTGAAACACCGCTTTCGGAGTGTTTCGCGATGTCGGTTGTCTTGAAATATTGGTTGTTATATTTGAAGTAGATTGATAGTTTAAGACAAGTCGGCTGAAGTACCACTTTCAGAGTGTTTCGCGATGTCGGTTGTCTTGCAATATTGGAATTGTTATATTTAGCTTATATTGATAGTTTAAGACAAGTCGGCCGAAACACCGCTTTCGGAGAGTTTCGTGATGTCGGTTGTCTTGCAATATTGGTATTGTTATATTTGAATTATGTTGATAGTAATGGACAAGTCGACTTGAGGCAAACCACTTTCGGAGTGTCTCGCGATGTTGGTTGTCTTGCAATATTGGCATGTTATATTTGAAGTAGATGATAAAGATAGGCAATTCGACTTGAGACATCATGTCACGTTAGTCAGCTTATCTTATGAAAGCCTTGCATTCTACAATTCGTAATTCGTTCTCACTTTACTTATTATTTCACTTTACTGTTTCAGAATAATGATTAGCCTAGAGGTTCCCCGGGCAGAGCACCTCGTCAGTTGATCGAAAGAAGAACTTATTGATGATATCACAACCCGCATTTACAATTTTATGTTATCACTCTTTCATTTCTCATTCCAATTATTATACTTTATTAGCAGTCGCTCGCTTATCATTTGTCAAGTTTATTACAGGATTTTAGCAACACCGCAGCAGCATTTGGAGCATAACGTGGAATTCTTTCTTAGCAGTGAACTGGGGCAATCGTTGATATGAGCTAGTCTCGTCAACGAGGATCTGAGAATCACACTCGAACAAGCAAGTCTTACCTAATCTTTCATTCCAGATTAGGGGTCAGTCTGAATTCCTTCCTATTCGTGCATCCTTTTCTGTCAATCGTGCGAGATTTCGTGTCTTAGTGTCGTTGAACTACATATGGCCTGATTCTCTTTCAGCCCGAGATATGTAGGCAACTCAGAAACCGGAGTTCGGCCACACCCATAAGCCTCGTACCTTGGTTCTTGGAATCAAAGTCCTTGGCTTTATCGTGACAAAATTTGTTTTCCGTCAACTTCTTTACCCTGAAAACTCTTTCATCCTTTTCGGTTAAGAGGGACAGCTGTTGACACCCAATTTTGTCCCGAAATTTCAATTAATCTAATTATTTCATAAAAGGGTCTTTTGTTAAATTAAAAAATTGAAATGATTGAAATTTGACCTAAAAAAGGATTAAATATGCAATGCGCAGCTCTAAATTAAACCTACCCGCGCAAACCCTCCTCCATATTTAAAAAGGGCTAAAATAGCTCCTAGTCCTAAATGCCAGCCTATTTATGCAAACACACATATATACATATACAATATTACTCCCTTACCAACTTCAGAATTTCTCTAACCCGTTCCCAAAATCCCTAACACCCGTTTCCCCTTGACCCGAATCCCCTTCAAACCCATCGATTCCCTCTTCAAATCAGTCCAAATTTCGTATGAATGGTCCCCCCCCCCCACGATCCTCCACATCATTTATCTTCTCCCATCCGTTCATTTGAACAAAAATTTGATCAGAGCCATAAATTAGATCCCAACGGGTAAATCCTAGATGACAAGGATGAATTCGGTACAATCCTTAGTGTTTTTGACCAAATCCACCCTTGTTCCACAAGGAAATTGCAAATTTGGGCATGGATTTAAAATGTTGGAGCAAAAAAAAAAAAAAAAATCGAAACCCTAGCCGTGATTATATAAAGGTAATGTTTTCCTCATTTTGGGTTTTCCAGTTTTTTTTTTTTTTTTTAGAATAGAAAGAGAGGTAAAAATGGCAGAACATACACCATTTTTTTTAGTCTTAAGTTTTCTTCAAATACATATAGTGTTACTATTTTTCTGGTTGGTTCCTGGCATTTTTGTTGTGTTATCGCTTCATTATTTGTGTCGTCGCTTCACTATTCGAGTCGTCGAGCTTGTTCGAGTCGTCGACCTTGTTCGAATCGCTTTCTTCGAACCTTCGCCCTAGCTCAGTGCGCCTCAAAAGGTAGAATCCAAACTTTTCATTTATTTATCGTTATTTGATTCATTTGCTGCTAGTTCGAAAACATGTATTGTTTGTATTGCTGAGCTATACAGGTGTATGTGAGGTGTGCAGAGGTGAATGAAATTGGTCTTGGTTCCCTGATTGTTTTAGGAGTCTCTGGTAGTTCAGGGAGTTATAGGGGTGTGTAGTTATTGTATAGGGTCTGTCATAGGTTTGGCAGGGTGTTTTCAGGGCCGGTTTGCAGTTCTATGTGGCAGGTGTTTGTTAAGCTGCAGGTGTGTGTATGAGAGAGAGGCAGATTAGCTTGTCTCTAGGTTGTTTTTCTGGTGCTGCAGATTCAGGTAGTGATGGGGCTGTTCTTGGATGTTCTAGAGAGTTTGGGATAATGCTGCATTATCTTTGTTAGTGTGCAGATGCTGCATTTAGTTTGTGGTTCTTCTGGAATTTGTTTCAGGTGTAAAAGGGATGCTGGTGTTAGTTGTTTGTGATGGTGTGCTGGTAAGTTTAAAGGCAGTTTGTTTGAGGCATTGAGGTTTCTTAGGAAAGTGTCAGAGTATGAGGTGCTTGTAGAGCTCTGGTAATTTCTGGTGATAGCAGTAAGGAGTGCAGTGGTAGCAGGGAGTTTGGTGGAGTTCCAGAGTATAGTTAAAGTGCTTATGGAATGGAGTGGTAGGTGTGTAGTGAATTGAGAGTGTGTAAAGGAGTAATCTTCTAAGTTCCCATCTGTTCAAGTTTCTAATGTCAGTTTCCTACCTGTTTTTTTTTTTTTAAAATATAATCTGACTGTTAGTTGTTGCATGCTCAGGAGATGTCTTCTGCTAGTTTTCTCTAGGTCTTGTTCAGTGCATTCCTCAGCTTATATGACTCTGTATGGTGTCTGATTTAACGTTAAAAGATTGAATCTTTGTGTGTTAAAATCAAGAAACTTGTTATTAATGACTGGAACTTTTCCTATTAATATTATAATTCACCTCTTATCCTAACCCCTGTGTAAGCCTGCCTGTTCAATTTAAGGATTAGAGGTCTTATAATGGCTCGACAATTAATGAGTTTAAAACTGAATCCTTCTCTAATGTGTGATCATGTTTTTTTAGCAAGTAATGAAAGTAAAAGATTAGTGTTTGGTTGCGTTTTCTCTATTCCGTTAAGTTAGGCAATAAATCCAGTTGTGTAGTTGTTAAAGCTCATATTAACATGCTTCAAGAGTCAAGTTTCTATTTTATTTGCTTAGTAACCGTTAGATATCAATTCATGTATTTTTCTTGCCTAACCAGTATGTTTAATCATTATTATTGGTGCCGAACATGCTAGCATGTATAGATGTCTAGTTAAAATGCCAAGGCTTATGGTTTGGATTGGTTAAGCTCACCTAGTCTAGAGTCGAAATCATCCTTGTTGATTGAGTTGTTCTTTGTTAGTTAAAATTTATCTTATGTTTAACTATTGAAGTTTCTTGATATTCTTGTTCAGAATAGGCCATGAGTTTTATCTAATCAACCGACGTATGCTAGATTTGTGTTTATTTGAAGTTGATTAATTACTGTTAAGTAGCTCATTGCTTAGTAAATCTGGAAGTTATTGCTAAGATCATTTGTTTGTGGGATTTAATCTTAAGGTCGTTATGAATTTGGTATCTGTTTCTTGTCTCCATATTCACTTTGTTTCATAAAGTTGGTCACTCATTTAAAATTGTTCTTTGATACAAATTCTACACTCATTTTCTTCATTTGTTCGCTGATTATATATGGTATTCTAATCTTTATCTTCCTTTTTCTTTTACATGATACACTCTTGGGAACGAGTTGAATGAAACTCATACATGGGGATGGCTGCATGCATTCAGAGTTGTTTGATCCGCTTCGCATTTTCGGGACTTGAGATCCCCGAAAAATGCAAAAAGTGAAAATTGTGAAATCAAGGCTCAAATTATTGAGTTTGCCATCCGGTGTTCTACCTTCTAAACTCCATCTTTCCCCGCTCCCTTAGAAAATGCATGTTGTATAGGACTTCCCCATAGACCGGGTTAGGAGCCCTGTAGGATAGACATGGTATTTGAATTGTGAATAATTATTGTAAATTACTTGAATTAATTTTATATGAATACTTTGTATCATTTCTTTGCGAATCGCCAATTAATTTATGGATGTTTAGAATCATTTATCAATTAAAGAGTGCAATCAAAATTCAATTAAAATCGTACCTTCATCATAATTTGCATTTGAATTTCTTATTTATTATATTAAATATTTAATTAATCTAATTTATTTATTTAGTTAATTAATTAATTAATTTATTTATTTATTTAATTTATTATTTATTATTTATTATTTAGCTAATCTAATTAAATTAGTTAACTAATTGATTAGTCATAATTAATCATTCATTAATTTAATCAATTCTAATTAATATATGCATTCATTTAATTAATCAAATATTATTATTTATTTATTTAATTAATCCCTAATTGTTTATCACATTCATTTATTTATAGTTGGTGTATAATTTTATCTTATTTCTTCCCTTATTTATCTTATTATTCCTTATTTATCTATCATCCTCTTATTCATTATCCCTTATTTATTCATTATTTATTATTTATTTTATTCTTTTCCCAAAAATACCTAATTCTTTAAATTAATAAAATTTGTGAAAACCGCCGGATTAACCGCTTTTAGCGGATTTTCGAAAGTGCTCCCGTTAGGGACATTCTTTCGAATTTAATAGAACCACTTACCTAAGAATCTCTGAATTATTTTCCTTTAAGTAAGGAATAAAATTGTACTCTTTAGTTAATTTAGGTTCTAATAATCCTTAAATTAGGTGGCAACTCCAAAGAAGTCCTTTAGAGTCCCATTTTGTTGAAATTACATTTCGATACTTGTGTGTTTTTTGGGAGGGCTCAACACATTCTACATAAATAAAAGCAAGGAATAATATTACAAGTTCAAGATATTTTTGAAATAAAAAGTAAGAAAATGAATATTTGAATTTTGCATACATATGAAGGTGCTTTCGCACAAACATAGTTAGTATTCTAGTATGTCCTCTTATTACTTCATATCAAATGATCACGCCAATAATTTTGTGAAATATTCACTAAATTCACTCCTTATACATCAAGTTAATACGAAAATCATTATTAAACTTATAATGAATAACGCGATAGGGGCCGATCGATGCCACATCTGGCCGATCGAAACAATTGTCGTAGCAGACCGATAACATATTTATCGGACAGATCCTTAATTTGGTAGGTTCTATGCGAGATCGACTACATATCGATCGGACAGATCATTAATATATCGATGATTTATGAGTGAGTTCTTGATTTTACATTCTACATAATTAAAAGCAAGGAATAATATTACAAGTTCAAGAGATTTTTGGAATAAAAAGTAAGAAAATGAATATTCGAATTTTGTGTACATATGAAGGTGCTTTACGGAAACATAGTTTGTATTCTATTATGTCCTCTGTTTATTTCATATCGAATGATCACGCCAATAATTTTGTGAAATTTTCACTAAATTCACTCCTTATACATCAATTTTTAACACAATACGAAAACTCATTATTAAACTTATAATGAATAATGCAATAGGGGCCGATCGATGCCACATCCGGCTGATCGAAACAATTGTCGTAGCAGACCGATAACATATTTATCGGACAGATCATTAATATATCGGTGATTTATGAATGAGTTCTTGATTTTACATTCTACATAATTAAAAGCAAGGAATAATATTATAAGTTCAAGAGATTTTTGGAAGAAAAAGTAAGAAAATGAATATTTAAATTTTGTGTACATATGAAGTTGCTTTCACGCAAATATAGTTTGTATTCTAGTATGTCCTCTTATTATTTCATATCGAATGATCACGCCAATAATTTTGTGAAATTTTCACTAAATTCACTCCTTATACATCAATATTTAACATAATGCAAAAAACCATTATTAAACTTATAATGAATAAGGCGATAGGGGCCGATCGATGCCACATCCGGCCGATCGAAATAATTGTCGTAGCAGACCGATAACATATTTATCGAACAGATCCTTAATTTATCAGGTTTTATGCAAGATCGATTACATATCGATCGGACAGATCATGAATATATGGTGATTTATGAGCGAGTTCTTGATTTTATATTCTACATAATTAAAAGCGAGGAATAATGTTACAAGTTCAAGAGATTTTTTGAATAAAAAGTAAGAAAATGAATATTTGAATTTTGTGTACATATGAAGGTGCTTTCACGCAAACATAGTTTGTATTCTAGTATATACTCTTATTATTTCATATCGAATGATCATGCCAATAATTTTGTGAAATTTTCACTAAAGTCACTCTTATACATCAATATTTGACATAATGCGAAAAATCATTATTAAACTTATAATGAATAAGGCGATAAGAGCCGATCGATGCCACATTTGACCGATCGAAACAATTGTTGTAGCAGACTGATATTTGGCCACGAAACGTGTATTTTAGTATTAGATTCTTCACGTTTTGAGTGCTTTGGTGGATGGTTTGATCATTAATATTAGTGTTTTGTGCTTGTATTGGATTTTTGACTGTGTAGGACTCAAGCAACATGAAGAATGGTTAAAGGTTGATAATTTAGAGTTAAATGAAGTGAATTGATGGTGAAATCAACCAACGAGGAGCCACGTCATTAATTGCCAAGGCCTTGAATTAGTTGTGAATGAAATATTGAGACAAGAGGTCACGACCCAGCCATCGTAAAGCCATGAAGTTGAAAGCAGAATTTCGCAAGTGCACGGCCCAGACATCGTAAGGCCATGATCCAGCAATGAGGTAAATTTTCTGGCGAAAAGTGGCGAGGGGCAAACTTGTCCACAAGTTTGACACGAAATTTATAAGGTTTTCTAACCTATTTTCGGCCGATATCTTGACCTGGGAAGGCTAGACCACCGTTGTTGAAGCACTTTGGAGCTTGGAAACGCATCAAAACCATCGGAACTGAAGAATCAAAGAGTTTTTCTCAAGTTTTCTTATTCTCTTTTCCTATGGGTGTTGTTTTGACATGAATTTATTATTGTTTAATACAATTATGAGTAGCTAAATTTCTACTCTAGGATTTTGATGAACCCATTATTGAGATAATTTTGAGTAACTCCAAGATTGAGTAATACAATATTCTATATTATTTAGCAGTGTTTTTATTGAATTCAATTATTAGACCTGCAATTGTTTGTGCCCTTTTTACTTGAATGATCTTGAAAAAGACATTTGGGTTAGGGTCAGTCAAATAACAGTACTTCAGGTTATGATAAGGGATTACTTAAACCGATTTAGAGTCATTATAGGGATATCATGATTCAACTGTGGCCTGAAATTGGACAGTTCTTAATGATCTTGATTATTTTGGGAAAAATAGCTCAAGAATGGTGTTGTTAGTAGTTGGGAAACTCTAGCGAACAAGTTTAAGTTCAAGGCCAATAGAAGAATACTTCGTGCAAGTTTGGAGTGAACTTAGGACTAACCCAGTAACTGAGGAATTCATTATCCTAGGCTTTTTAACATCTACAAGTTTAATTTTTATTATTCTTAGTTGATCTTAGGTAATTGTTAGTTAAATTAATAGTTCATTACTTGAAACATAATTGTTGAACTTTGAATCTTTGGCTATTAAAGTTACTAGAACTTGACGTTTCTCCCTGTGGGATTCGGCCTTGGACTTGTTAAGCCGGATTATATTTGCAGCGACCGCTATCCTTTTTAGGACGAGTTTTGAGCTTGATCAAATGTTGGTGCCGTTGCCGACGAGCATCGTTTTAGTTGGTAGTTTTCAAATAATAGCTAAGTTTAGAAGTTTAAGCAATTTTTACTTTGGTCATCTTGATTCTAACTTTTTAGCTAGTGTTGAACAGGTGTATGCCCTTGAGAAGTTCAAGATTTGCTGAACTATTTCAACCGGATCCAGAAATCAAGAGGACATTCAAGGCCTTGAACGGGGCCAACAAGAACAAACATCCACCAGTTCGACAAGAAATAGAGAGGGAAGTTGAGATGGCTGACAACGCAGACGCAGCTCTATAAGATGGGGCTCAGCCCACGTCTGATAACCTGGAAACTGCCATTGCGGTGCGTGCTATTGAGAGCAAGAATTTTCATACCACAAATACTATGTTGAACCTGCTTCAAAACAAAGGGCAATATGCTGGGAATGAACATGAAGACCCACAATAGCACCTTAGGAGCTTTCTGTCTGTATGTTCCACACAAAAGCAAGCTCGTGTGTCACCTCACTGGAGACACAATGGCATGGTTGAACTCATAGCCAATTAATTCCATCACTACGTGGGATGGATTGGTTAAGCTGTTTCTGAAGAAGTTCTTCCCACCCAACAAAACTGGAAGGTTGAATGATGAAATACTGATGTTCAGGCAGAAGCCTTTGGAGTCAATACAAGAGGCTTGGGGACGATTCAAGGGATTATTGCTTAAGTTTCCTCAGCACGGGATTCCAGAGCAGATGTTGAGAAAAAGGTTTTACATGGGTCTGAATGACAATTTGAAGGCAAATGTTGATGCTTCCGCCAGTGGAGCATTCTTGAGCAAAAGTTTTGCAGAAGCTAGACAATTGCTGGAAACTATGGCACAGAACTCGGGCTGGTCAACAAGGGATTCATCTATAGCACCAATTGTTCATTCAGTTTCAGTTAATTCAAATTCGTCAAAAGATGAGCAGCTGGTTGCAATGATGACTCAGTTGCAATTGTTGACAAAGAAAATTGATGAAGTAGGAACCAAACAAGTTCATATACTCGATGCTATAAATGGTGGATTATGTGCCCCGTGCGCTAATCAACAGGTACCTAATCTAGTTTACAATGAGATTTCTCCTCAGACTCAGGCTTATAATGAAGAGGTCAGTTATGTGAACAACTATGGCAACCAAAGACAAGGAGCCCAACAATGGGGACAACATCCTCAGCAGGTACAGTATCGACCTGCAGCACCACATGGTCAAACAGTGCCATACCAGAGGCAAGTTGGGTATAATCAGCAAGCTCAGCAACAGAGATATGTACCACCACCACAGCCAGCAACAGTTCAAAAAGATGACAGTTTGTCAAGAATTGAAGGCATGCTTCAGAAGTTGGTGGGTACTCAAGGCAAAATGCAGAAGCAGCTGACAACACACGACACTGCTATCAACGACATTGAGACACAATTGGGTCAGATTTTAAGGATTTGAGCACAAACCCCAAGGAGCTTTGCCTGGTGATACTATTGTAAATCCTAAGGATCAGGACAACAAACAGTTGATGACAGTGAGTCTTAGGAATGACAGAGATTTAGATAGAGCAAGAGCTTCAACATGCCAATAATGATGATTTGCAGCCTGTACCAGTCAGAGTAGCTATTGATGAGCCTCTTAATTTGACAGAGGTGGAAATTCAGTAGGCACGGGCTGAAAAACTTAAGGCAAAAGAAGCTGAACAAATTCCAGAAGTAGAAGCAGAAAAAGGAACATGTGCAAGATACTTCCATTGTCAATGGGAGGAAAAGACCATCTCCTCTTACCCTCAGAGATGGGCAAAGCACCAGAAGGAGGATCTGTATAGAAATTTATGCAGATGCTGAAGCAAATTCAAGTGAATATTCCTTTGATAGATGCAATCAAGGAGATTCCTGGATATGCCAAGATGATGAAGGACCTGCTATCAAGTAAATTTGATTTTCAGGATTTGGCAATTGTTACACTGACACATGCTTGTAGTGCAGTTATGACGCGGCCCGTGGCTCAAAAGTTGATAGACCAAGGCAGTTTCACCATACCCTACACCATTGGCAATCAGACATTTGGCAGAGCTTTGTTAGATTTGGGAGCCAATATTAACTTGATGCCTCTGGCTATTTACAAGAAGTTAGGCATTGGCAAAGCAAGGCCAATATCTATGAGCCTGCAATTAGCTGACAGGAGTTTGAAACGACCTGCAGGGATCATTGATGATGTACTTGTACAGGTTTGCTTTGTATTTCCTGCTGATTTTGTGATTCTCGACTGCCAACTGGATGAAGAGATCCATAATATTGGGGAGGCCATTCTTAGCTACAGGGAAGGCTATAATTGATTGTGAGGCAGGAGAGATAAAAATGAGATTAAAAGATGAAGAAGTCATCTTCAATGTGCAGAAATCCATGAAAAGACCCAACGAGTTTGCAAATTGTTCAATGGCAGAGCTTGTGGAGTTGACTGATGTTGTAGATGAGATGTATTATCCTAATGATCCTTTGGAGGCATCCCTCCTAAACATGGATATGATTGATGGTAATGAATTGGCAGCGTCCTTGCACTTGAAGGACACGGTTACTGGCATAGGGAGCCCAGTTTGAACCACTCAACCTG
>JBBBVM010000898.1:0-128175 GCA_037355625.1 Petunia x hybrida
TGGTTCTTTGTTAGTTAAGTAATCAAATTTAAGAGCGAGTTTTAGGAGTTTGAAAATTGGGTAAGGACATTATGCCCCCCCTCCCTAGTGTCTTATAGAGGTACAACAAGTGGTATCAGAGCAGGTTCTCTCACATAAAGATTAACATCTTGAGAAGGATCTGAATAATGAGTGCACCACCGATCATCACTAAAGGACATTTTATCAACAAGCCTCCGCAGTTCAATGGTCAACACTACAAATTCTGGAAGTTTAGGATGGAAATCTTTCTACAGGCAAAGAATTATCAATTATGGAAAATTACAAGGAATGGTCCCATGATTCCCACCAAAATTGATGCATCACGGAAAAAGGTTCAAAAGCCTGTAGAAGAATTTAATGAAGATGATTTCAAACTATTTCTTATGAACGCAGAAGATATGAAAATTCTTCACTGTGGGCTAGGATTTAATGTCTATGCACGTATTCCCAAGTGTTCTACTACAAAGGAAATCTGGGATGTGCTAGATAGTGTCTACAGTGAAGAAACTGAAAAGACAGAAGAAAGTTCAATCAAATCCACTTCTGATGAGAATAACACTATGGAAAATCTGGACTACCTAGGGTGTTTCAACTGCCGCAAGAAGGACCATGTTATTAAAAACTATCCTACATGGGGACCATCTGATAATGAAAGTGACAAAGAAGAAGAGCAACCTGAAGATGACTCTCCATTGGCATTGATGGCTCTTGATGATGAACCTCCCACTGACGATCCACCTGAGGTAAGTCTCGATGAACTGAAAACTAGACTTCACACTTGCTCCCCTAGGGAACTAAATTTGCTTGCTCTGACTTTAATTGAAGGCATTCAAAATAAGGAACTAGTGCTTTCTGAGAAGGACCAACTAATTTAAATTGTGTCTGAATACTCAACGAAAAATAAAAACTTGGAAAAGGCTAAAACTGATCTTAAAAAAGAATTAATTGCTAGTGAAACTCAAGTTTTTGAACTGAATCAGAAAGTCTCAGTCCTTGAATTTGAAAGTCGTCAATTAAAGGAACAGTTGCTTAGTGAGCAAAAGAAAGTATCTGTACTCGAACTTGAAAATCGAAAATTGAGAGAAGGGTTTGGTAAGCAAGTAGTTAGTGAGCCTCAAGTCAACCTTGAAGATGAGCTTAAAAAGAAAAACCAGGTTCTCTATCAGGAAACTGAGAAGAACCGGGTTCTGCAGGAAAAGGTTGAGAAAGCTAACTATGAGCTCACCAGACTCACTAAATGGAACAAGTATTCTAAAGCTTTGAATTGGTTGCATGAAAATCATAATAGAGGTAAAACTGGTTTAAGACATATAAAACCTTTACCTGCTTGGAATCCTAATAGTAAATATGTAGGACTTCCTTGCAACAAACTCTGCTTCTTATGTGGAAAAACTGGCCAAATTAAGAATGAATGCAGTGTTGCAAAAAGAGCAACACAAAAGATCAAGAAGTCAGTTTTACCTCATTGGGCTAGTAAAGATTTGATTCATCCATTCTATAACAAAAAAGGACCCAAGCTAGTCTGGGTTCCTGTTACTAACCCCTAATCTTCTTTTGCAGGCTGGAGTGAGAAAGAACAACCCAAGCCTGATTCTTGATAGTGGGTGTTCCAGGCACATGACCAGAGATAGAAGAAACTTTCTCTCACTCGCAGCGTTTCAAGGGGGTAGTGTGGCTTTTGGAGGAGGTAAGAGTGGTGAAATTATTGGAATTGGAAAGTTTAGAAGGTCCCTCAATCATGCTATTGACAATGTACTCTGTGTGGTTGGATAGAGGCACAATCTTCTAAGTATCTCCCAACTATATGATAGAGGAAATCTAGTGAGTTTCACATCCGTAGGTTGCACTATAAAGAACCTGCAGACTGGTGAAGTGATAATCGAAGGAAAACGTGCAAATAATGTGTACAAGGCCATTAGGTTCTCTTCTTGAGAATAATTTGACTTGTCGGAATGTGCTGGAGAATGATAGTCAATTGTGGCACAAGAGATTAGGACACGCAAGCTTGACTCAGTTGAATAAGTTGGTGCCAAGGGACCTGGTTCATGGAATGCCAAGCAAGAAGTTCGATGACATTAAGATCTGTGATGCTTGTGTGAGAGGGAAACATGTAAGATCTTCATTCAAGTCAAAGAAAGTTGTTAGTATTTCTAAACCACTTGAGCTGGTTCACATGGACTTGTGTGGACCAATGAGGGTGAGGAGCAGAGGAGGTAAGAGCTTTGTGATGGTGATTGTTGATGACTACTCCAGAAACACATGGACCCTGTTTCTCATATCTAAAGATGAAGTATATAATATGTTCGAGGATGGGGTTAGAGTCATTCAGAAAAAACTGGGGTTTCAGCTGGTAAGTATCAGGTCCGACCATGGAACTGAGTTTGAGAATGCTAAGTTTGCAGAGTATTGTAACAAACATTGTGTGGATCACAACTTCTCTGCACCAAGAACCCCTCAACAGAATGGTGTAGTTGAAAGGAAGAACAGGTCCTTAGAGGATATGGCTAGAACTATATTGTTGTCAAGCGGTTTGGCGAAGAGTTTCTGGGTTGAAGCAGTTAACACTGCTTGCTACTTACTGAATCATTGCTCTAACTGTCCTTTGTTGGAGAAAACTCCCTATTAGCTAATTATTGGCAGGAAACCAAATATTGCACATCTCAGAGCTTTTGGGTGCAAGTGTTTCGTGCATAACAATGAGAAAGAACCTCTAGGGAAGTTTGATGCTAGAAGTGATGAGGCCATCTTATTAAAGTGTTCAACAAGAGGACCATGACTGTTGAATAAAGTGTGCATGTGGTATTTGATGAATCTAAAGCTGTTGCAAATAGACAAGAAGATGATGATCAGGAGATTGGTCTTGCGAACCTAGTGAAGACCCTGAGAAACTGAATGGAAATATAGATGATCATGCTGATAAGGATCAGACTTAGGGGGAAATAGAAGGCAATCACTGAAACGACCTCGGTTAGTCGTTTCGGAAGTTAGGACTCCGATTGGCGTGTCTGTTGACACCCAATTTTGTCCCAAAAATTTTAATTAAATGTCTAATTATCTAATTAATGGACAATTTCGAGAATTAAATGTAATTGATTAATTTCTGAGTAAAAGGCCAAATTTTGCAAAGCATAGCCTAATTTCTATCCTACCCCGCATAACCCCTTCAATTTCCAATTAATCTCAAAGCATGTCTAGATTTATTCCCTAGCCTAAATTTCAGCCTACCCGTGCAATTACCTATTTCACTTAACTTATTCTAAAATGGGGTAAATCGGTTCTTACATTCAATTCAGGCTCATTTATGCAAAGCTTTATATACATGTTATCATCTCCCCATTTTCAGAAACCCCAATCCCAGCTTGGAAAACCCGATTCCCAAATTCCCCAACCCCCGAAATCCCTAAAGCTGATCCCCAATTTCCCTCCCATTTTCCCCTTTGCCATTTATGGCAACACATTGCCTTGGTCCCCATTTCCTATTGTCTTCCCCAAAATGGCAAATGATCCCAAACCCGCGACCACTTTCGATTCCCCCAAAATCAATACCCCCACAGTGGCATAAACTCATCTCAAATGTCCGTGTTTACTTTCTTTCCATCATCGACGGTTCGGATTGAGGCAAAAACGAGTTTTGAAATTCAAATGAGGGATCTAAAGGGATATTCGAGTGTGTCTCAGATTCCCTTTTCTTTTCTCATTTTTCTTTCAAATTCTCGGACAAAAAGTTGAAATCAGAACGTTGTAAAGGTACGTTAGAGGTCATTTTAGTCTTTTCATTTGTAGGTCAAAACCCTAGAATTTTTCCCTATATATGTATATGTTATGCTCGGAGAGGAGGAGGTTTTTGGGATAGCAAAAAAACAGCAGCAACAGTTAAAAAACTGATGAAGAAAGCACATTTAAAACATTTTTTTAGGGATTAGGTAGTGGTCTGATTTCTCGTTACAAGCATTGTATCGCTTCTTCATAAGTCGAGTCGTCACCCTCACTCGAATAGCTTTGTCAAGTCGCTTAGTCGAGTCGCCTTTTTCTTCGGATCTACGCCCTTTTTCACTGCTCCGAAATAGGTACAGACCTCGGCTTCTCGTACTTTTGTTTACATTTTGTTAGATTCTTATGGTGTTTTACGTAGATTATGAGTATGAATGTAGTGTTGAAGGGATAATCTTTAATGTGGATGTCATCTTCAAACATCAAATCTTTATCAGTTGGAGAGTAGTATAGCTATATTTCTGCTTTTTCTTGGTTTGGGAGTATTGAATGGCATGTCTCTTATGTTCTGAATGCATCATTCAAGCAGTTTGCTATATCAGTATGAACTTGAGTAGACACAGACTTGTTTTTCATGATTTTGTTAGAATTGTTCAAGTATTATATGACTGTTATTGACAGTAATAAAACATTTCAAATTTCCATCTTTATGTGTCAGAAATTAAGCATTATGTGAAGTATGAATGCATCTGGTTATTAATGTAGTAAAACTTTCATTTTTAATGAAAAATGGAAGCCTTTAGGTATCAACAAGGACTTTTGGCTTTAGTTTCTTTCCCTGGTCTCTAAATCAGCTTCTTTCCATTTATTTCTCTGGTCTTTTTTTCTTCTTTGTTGCTTGAGGAGTTTCTGCAGGAGGTTAATGGAGTTTTGGAGTTGAATTCTGGTTGATTATGGAGTATTTTCAAGGCTGGCAAGCAGTTGTTTCAGGTGTTTGTGAGGAGATGAGTATGTGAGGTTGTGTAGTTGCCTGATTGCTAATGGTATCAGGACCGGTATAATGTTCAATGGGTTTCAGGTAAGTGTGATAGGACTGATCAGTGAGGTGCAGGGGTGTGTCTGGTATTTGAAGGAAGATGTCCAGGAGTTAGGAGTTTGGTTTGGATAGTGTTTCTGGTTTTGTTCAAGTTCAGGGTAGTTTGAGGTTGGGTTTAAAGGAGCGGAGTCAGGAGTTTGTCCAGGTTGTTTGCTTGTTGTCTTTGTGAGTATGAAGCAGAGTTTAGTGTAGTTGGCAGGTTAGTGTAGATGAGGTAAAGTGGTATTGTTTAGGCCTGAGAGTTTTGTAAGTAAAGAAAGATATGGGTAGCTGCAGTTTAGGCAAATTTTTTAGTGTGGGAATATTTCAAGTTTGCAGCAAGGTCAGGGGTATAGGAGTTGGCTTTGGTGTTAGCTTGGATTTGAGGAGGAGTTGTCATGATTTGTGGATGCTAGCTGGTTCTGGTTTGTTTCAGACCAGCTATTAGAGAGCTGCAGTTGCAATCGTATCTTGGTTGGTTATGGGTTCAGGGATGGTATAGGAGGATCTGTTCTTGTTTGTTTTCTGGTAGTGGAAGTGAGGTAAAGTGAGTCTTGCTTAGTTTGTTAAGCAGTGAGGGAGTTTGTGAGAGTGAGGAGATGTCGAAGCCCATTTGTAGGTCTGCTATGGTGTGAGGCTGTTTCTGATATAAAGGCTCCCTGTTCTTGTTTGTTTGAGCTGAACTAAGGGTCAAATCTGCCGCTTCAGTAGTTTTCTTTGGTGGATCTTAGAGTCTCTTGTCTTCATCTTATCCTGTTTGGTTCATTAGCTTTGTGTATGTCTCGTTCAGTATAAGTTTTAAAGCTGGTTGTGTTGGTATAGACTGAATCTTGAGGTTGTTTCTGCTTAAAGATTGGATCTTTGAACTTGTTAAATAAAAGTTTCATGTTTGTGAGTTTAAAGAAAAGATAATAGCGAGAATCTGACTCTTATTCTGTTGACTATGAACTTGCTGGATAAACTCTATCCTATTTGGTTTGAAACTGCAATCTTTATCAAGGATCTAATATGGGTTGTGTAAGTTAATCTTTAATTATATAAGGTGTTTACTTGCGTGTGTATTCTAATTAGTCAAAGCGGAGAAGTTCTTTTCAAGTCCTATGTTTCTCTTGTCAATACATTGCCTGCTATCTCATAAAAAAGAAGAAATCATGTCTGTTAATATCTAAAGAGAAGTAGGTGATTTTCATTAAGCTAAGCTCTATTAAATTCCTTAAAACATGAACTTGGTATCAGCTCCCTGTTTCATTTAGTGATTCCTGTTTATGTCGGAAGTCCTGATTTTATATCCTCTTTTCTTTCTCTCTTGCAGTATTGATGCTTAAATAGCCTACTGGTTGAACTAGTTAAGTACTTAAGGCCTTTATTTGGAGTCTTTAAAGTAGTGAAATAGATCTGTTAATTAGTTCTTGGTAATTTGAATATATATTGTGCAATAGCTAGAGTATTAATGACATGCAACACTAGTAGTTCATTTGAAATTCCCATAGCAAAGTTTGAATTTCTTCTCTTATATACATTGTCTTGTCTGCCTGCTACTCAATCAAGTTAGAATTCTCTGGAAATTTAGCTTATAAAATGTGAAAACTTGGTAAAAGATCGGATCTTTCCTAGTTGAATTTAACTCTTAGCAGGGAGTTTGTTTAGCCTATTTGCCTATAGTTACAAAATGATTTGACCAAAACTAAATGTTGTAATGTTGAAATTTTTGCTTTAATGATAAAGTTGATTACTTTACTACCTATTTGAATTTAGTATTTTTGTCTGTTTAGCCGCTATGCATTGTTTAAAAAAGTAAATTCTTTACCATGTTATAACTCTTTGCTATCTACTCTAAAATGGCATATGAAGTCCTTCGTTTGAAATGTGAAAGTTTGATGGCTGAATAGGCAAAAGAAATGCATTTTTGAGGTTGTATGTCAAATTCATAAGATCTGCTTCGTTTTTTTGCATGCCAAACTTCATACTTAAAAGATTAGATATTTGGGTCAAGTTAATCCTCTTGTTTGATTTACACTTTTGTTTTCTATAAATTATTTTGAATATATACTAATCTTTTATCTCCCTATTTTTCTTGGAATGAAAACCTCGGGAGCAAGTCGATTAAAACTCGCAAATTGGGATCGCCTAATTGGCATTGGAGTTGTCCGGGCCTAGCTTTTGCATTTCGAGCTCAAGTATCTTAAAATGAATGAATGAAAATCTTGTGAAATACAGGGCTGATGTTGAGCTTGCTATCCGGGTTCTATCTTCTAAACTCCCTCTCTCTCATTCCCTTTAGAAAAACATATTTTAGGATCCCTGAAATCGGACTAGGATAGAATTTTGTGAAATAAATTTCCTTGTGAATATTTATAGTAGTTTTTTATTGAATCATTTGTATCGCTTTATACAGAACCCGCCAATTAATTTAGAAATTGCGAACTATTTGTTAATTAATGAGTGCAAAATAAAATACAATTAAAATGACGCTTTCCCTTTAATGCCTATTTACTTAAATAGTAATAATAATAATTGATACACATTCATATTGTATTTACTTATCTATTTAATTATAAAATAGTTAATTACTCAATTAATTACTTAATTTGTCAGTTATCGTTTAGTTAATTTGTTCATTAATCAATTGTGTCAATTAATTGTTTTAAATAATTTAATTCATTGATCATTGATAGTCTACTATTAATTGCCTAGCTATTTAATCAACAACTCATTTATTTACTTAATGATGTTTTGATTATTTAATCAAATATTCATTTAACTAATATTAGTTTATCTATTCACACAATTATTTATCCATTTATTATTTAATTTGAGTAAGCGATTGAGCTTAATATCTATTTTATATAACATAACTAAGGAAGCTATTCATTCATTAATTATTTGGGTAATCATTTATTTATCTGTTATCTACAATTATATATATTTAATTATCCATTTAATTAATTAATTAATTCTTTATTCTATCTATTTATTATCAACTAATTAATTAGTTAAGCAATTATTCACTTGCCTTACTTATTTACTGGTCCGATTATCTAACCGCTTAATTAACCATTTATTCATTTACCTTATTTATATATTTATTACTTTATCTAGTTTTACAAATTAAGTTATTATCCTAATAATTCGTGAAAATCGCCGGATTAACCGCTTTTAGCGGATTTTCGAAAGTGCTCCCGTAATAAGGACCTTCTTTCGAATTTAATAGAACCACTTACCTAAGAATCTCTGATTTTTATTTAATTTCTTTTAAATAAAAAATAAATTGCACTCATTAGTTAACCTTAGGTTCCTAATAATCCTTAAATTAGGTGGCGACTCCAAAGAAACCCTTTGGAGTCTCCACTTTGTTGAAGTCAAATCCCGATGCATACTTGTGCGCATTTTGGGAGGGTTCAACAGTGTCAATAATTTTAAAATGTTCGTAATATCCATTAGGACCTGTCTGTAAAATTTGAGCTAAATCAGACCTCGTTTGGTAGGCATCGGAAGAAGGTTTCAGTTTTTATTGTCGATAAATATTAAAAAGAGATTTTCGAGCTCGGTTTTGGCGAATGAGCTCCGATTCGAAATCCAAAAGCACTGTTAGGTTCGTATGATTATTTGTGACTTTCGTAATTTTTCAAAAGTGAATTTCGATGTTGTTCGGCTAGTTTCCGCTAAAATGCCGAAAGTTAAATAATTTGACCTTTTCCATTTAATTTGCATATTGAGTTTCGGGAGTCTGATTTGAGATCCGACTTAGCGAGTGTGTTACATATATTTTGTATAACTTGTATACGAAATTTGAAATTATTTCGAATATCCTAGGATACCGTTTTAATTTTCGTCACGAAAAGAAAAGAAAATAAAAGGAAAAAGGAAAGAGGAAAAGACAAAAGAACGAAAGAAAAGAAAATTGAAGGACGGTGGGTCCTAAGCTAAGGATGACAGAATCATACAAGCATAGAATTAAAATAGAAACGGAAACAGAAGGAAGGCAACAAAATTTTAAGAACCAGAGAACAGGAAAAATGCCAGAAAATAAGAAAAGAGCCGGGCAAAGATAAACTTTTCACCCCGAAACATTCAGAGTGGGATCGTTTGGCAATGAAACCAAAAGATAAAGCGGTTGTTGATTAGCAATGCTAGCTTCGGAACAAGGTAAGTTTTTATATGCATTTCTTTGGAGGCACCTGGCCTCGTTGATTTTCTACCACGTGTTCCTTACGTGTGTAGCTGCCGATAGGCGTACTCCTTACGCCTTAGGTTTAGATTTACACTGTATATTATATGCTATGTCCTGTTGTTGGTATTGCATTGAGGATCTGAGCATTGTACTTTGGTTGTGAGTTGGCATCTACTTCCCGGCTGTCGATGAGAGTCACGCGCCGGTGAAGGGTTATTATTGCATCACATTGCATTCATATGCATTATATGTCATTCATATGAATTATATGTCATTCATATGCATTACATTGCATATCATATTGGGTGCAGGAGTATTCCGCCCTAGGAGCAAGAGTATTCCGCTCCATTGTATCATATTGAGGGCAGGAGTATTCCGCCCTAGGAGAGTGCAGGAGTATTTCGCCTCTGGTTTATATCATATTGGGTGCATGAGTATTCCGCCCTAGGAGCAGGAGTATTCTGCTCTTATGTCAGATACTGAGTGTAGGAGTATTCCTCCTCAGCTTTACATTATATCGGGTGCAGGAGTATTCCGCCCCAGGAGAGTGCAGGAGTATTCCGCCTCTGGTTTATATTATATCGGGTGCAGGAGTATTCCGCCCCAAGAACAGGAGTATTCCGCTCCAGTTGGTTATCAGATTAGATTTCTCTCGAATGAAGGAGTATTCCGCTTCGAGATGGGATTATGGGCACATGTGACCCTTTGCATCATATTTCATTTCATTTCATCTCATTTCATTTCATTTCATTTCATATCATTGTGTAGACTTGTGGTACATAACTACTGTTCTGCTTATACGTGCATTGCTTATTTGTTGATATGTTTCTGGCTCGTATTCCTGGTTGGGTTTATGGCTTCATACGTGTTTCCGATTATTATCTGGCTCTACCTTTTTATAATTTAAATAAGAGGAATTTGGTTTATCTGTTTCTTCTCCCTGGCTAGCTATCCTATTCTTTGAGGTGCTAGTCAGCCCCACTTATTGAGTCCTTTTGACTCACCGTTGTTTGTTGTTTGTTTCTTCTCTATCTATTTCGTTTCGGCTTGTTCGCTCCAGGATTAAGTTCGCCACATTGTGAAGGAGCAAAGACGACTTCAGCTGTCAGGATGAGCCAGCTTTTATTCCGGGTGGCCACCAGTTTATTGTTTATTATTTCAGTTGCATTTTACTCCCTTCATGAGGTATCTGTCTTCTTTTGTACTCTTAGATGTCTAGTCTAGATAGGCCTAAACCTCATATATTGGGTAGTCAACTGTAATTTTTTTGTACAGCTTAGAGGTATCAGTATGTCTGTGTTTTTGTTTTAAGTCTTGTCCTTATTTATGAATTGTTATATTCATTTTCCTAATTTAATTGGTAAGGGTTCGTCCGACGGGTCTAGGGGAGGTGTCGGGTGCCCTCACGGCCTAACCAGATTCCGGGTCGTGTCAATCATACAGCGGGAACAGAAGATCAAGATGAAGATGATCCAGCTGAACATGCTTCTCCTGGAAACACTACTCAGCAGATTCAGCCTAAACCTTGGAAGCATCAAAGTTCTCATCCACTGGAAAACCTCATTTCTAAGCTAAATACCGGAATTGTTACTAGAAAAACTCTAAAGATTTTCTATGCATTCTTTGCGTTTATGTCCTCAATAGAACCTAAGAATGTACAAGAAGCACTTGAGGATCCAGATTAGGTGATTGCTATGTAAGAGGAACTTCATCAATTTGAACGTAGTAAGATATGACACCTGGTCCCTCAACCAACGAACGAGTCCATCATTGGTACTAAATGGGTTTTCAGAAATAAGCTGGATGAACATGGCATAGTGACAAGAAACAAGGCAAGACTGGTGGTTCAAGGTTATAGTCAAGAAGGTGGAATCGATTATGAAGAAACCTTTGCACCTGTTGCTAGAATCGAAGCCATTAGGATGCTGATTGCTTTTGCAGCTTACATGGAATTCAAGCTGTATCATATGGATGTAAAGAGTGCATTCCTTAATGGTTATCTGAATGTAGAGGTGTATGTGGTTCAACCACCTGGCTTTGAAAGTGCAGAGTTTCCTTATCAAGTCTACAAACTTGACAAGGCACCATATGGGTTGAAACAGGCTCCTAGGGCATGGTATGAAAGGTTGTCAGGGTTCTTATTGAAGAATGGATTTACAAGAGGTAAAATAGACAACACCTTGTTTTTAAGGAAAAAAGCCAAGGACCTATTAATTGTTCAAGTGTATGTAGACGACATCATCTTTGGAGCTACTAATGAGAACCTTTGCAAGGTGTTTGCCGACCTGATGGGAAGTTAGTTTGAGATGAGTATGATGGGTGAGCTTAATTTTTTCTTAGGCTTACAAATCAAGCAAACTCAGTGACACGACCCGGAATCCGGCTAGGATGTGCGGGCACCCGACATCCTCCCCTAGACTCGTCGGGCGAACCCTTACCAATTTAATTAGGAAAATGAATATAAATCCAACCCATAAATAGGAACAAGACTTAAAAAAACACAGACATACTGATACCTCTAAGCTGTACAAAAGAAATTACAGCTGACTACCCAACATATTAGGTCTAGGGCTATCCAGACTAGACATCTAAGAGTGCAAAAAAAGACAGATACCTCCTGAAGGGAGCAAAATGCAACTGAAATAATAACCAATAAACTGGTGGCCATCCGGAATAAAAGCAGGCTCACCCTGATAGCTGAAGTCGTCTTCGCTCCTTCACCACGTGGCAAACTCAATCCTAGAGCTAACCTGCCGAAACGAAATAGATAGACAAGAAACAAACAACAAACAAGGATGAGTCAAAAGGACTCAATAAGTGGGGCAGACTAGCCACCTCAAAGAATATGATAGCTAGCCAAAGAGAAGAAACAGAGAAACCAAATTCCTCTTATTTAAATTATAAAAGACAGAGCCAGATAATAACCAGAAACACGTATGAAACCATAAACTCAACTAGGAATACGAGCCAAAAACATATCAACAAATAAGCAATGCATGTATAAGCAGATCAGTAGATACGTACCACAAGTCTACACAATGGTATGAATGAAATGAGATGAAATGAAATATGATGAAAAGGGTCACATGTGCCAAATTAATAGAGCGGAATCCTCATGCTCCTAGGGCGGGATCCTCTTACCCTCAATATGATGCAATGGAGCGGAATCCTCTTGCTCCTGGAGCGGAATCCTCCTGCCCCTCAATATGTGCAATGGAGCGGAATCCTCCTGCTCCTGGGGCCGAATCCTCCTGCCCCTCAATATGTGCAATGGAGCAGAATTCTCCTGCTCCTAGGGCGGAATCCTCATACGCTCAGTATGATACAATGGAGTGGAATCCTCCGACTCCTGGGGCGGAATCCTCCTACCCTCAATATGATGCAATGTAATGCATATGAATGACCTATAATGCATATGAATGCAATATGATGCAATAATAACCCTTCACCGGCACGGGACTCTCCTCGACTGCCGGGAAGTAGATGCCAACTCACAACCAGAGTACAATGCCCAGATCCTCAATGCAATACCAACAATAGGACATAACATATAATATATAATGTAAATCCAAAGCTAAGGCATAATGGGTACGCCTATAGGCAGCTACACACGTAAGGAACACGTGGTAGAAAATTCACGAGGCCAGGTGCCTCCAAAGAAATGTATATAAACACTTACCTTGTTACAAAGTTAGCACAGCCACTCAATAACCACTTTGTCCTTTGGATTCATTGCCAAACGATCCCATTGTATTCAATAAGCAAAAAAATATATCACATAAGGCTAAAGGCTTCATTCCTTACGTCTTAGGGCAATCCAGTTAGGAAGCTGATACCCTATTCGCATACGCAATACGCAGCCCTGGCCTATGTACAGGGTTTAATGTCATATAACTAAACCCTAAATAAATTACATTTATATGTTGCCCATAACTCACTGAGTATGAATATATAATCAATTCCACTATCGGGGTCCGATTAATCCTTTAAACTATTAAATGAACTTATTAAAACGATGTCTAATATCCCAATTTTTACCATCAAAATATATTCAAACACACGTAATAAACTAAAATAATGCATTAAGATCATTACCTGAATGTTTCGGGGTGAAAATTCTATCTTTTTCCGGCTATTTTCTCATTTTCTGGCATTTTTCTCTTCCTCCCCGTCATTTCATTTTCTCTCTGTTTCATATTGTTTCTGATGCTTTGCTTTCTTCGTTCCTAATCATTTGAGCTTTTATAAGCTCAAGTGTCCACCGCCTCTGATTTCCTTTTTGTCCTTTTCCTTTTTTTTTTCTTTTTTCTTTAAAATTTGCTGCTATGGTAAAAATTAAAACGAAGACCTACGAAATTCAAAATAATTCTAAATTTCTCAAGTAAGTTATACAAAATATATGTAACACCCTTACTAAGGCGGATCTCAAATCGGACTCCCGAAACTCAATATGCAAATTAAATAGAAAAAGGTCAAATTATTTAACTTTCGGCATTTTAGCGGAAACTAGCCGAACAACCTCGAAATTCACTTTTGAAAAATCACAAAAGTCAAAAATAATCATACGAACCTAACGGCGCTTTCGGATTTCGAATCGGAGCTCATTCGCCAAAACCGAGCTCGAAATCTCTTTTTAATATTTATCGACAATAAAAACTGAAACCTTCTTCCGATGCCGACCAAACGAGGTCTGATTTAGCTCAAATTTTACAGACAGGTCCTAATAGTCATTAAAAATATTTTAAAATTATCGACACGCCAATCGGAGTCCTAACTTCCGAAACGACTGACCAAGGTTGTTTCATTCTCCTCCACTTAGACTCTCGTTCGTCCTCGAACGAGCTTCCGTCTAAAGCAACATTCACACAGATAACAAAAAAAACTTGCCCAAACTTCATAAACTATTCCACGAACATTGTCTCATGATTACGAAATCAGAATTATAACGCACATTGAACTCTTGGAATAAAACATATCTTGGATAATATCATCACCTCATTGCCCAACTTATTCTGATTAAGCCGACCCTTCCTCGATCATGAGAGAAGAATTCTTCATTTTCGAAACAAAGATATACGGAACTTTGAATCTATTAACATGATTCCGCCGATAATCACCTCTTCGATATACCTTTCGATATAGAACAAGTGGATGGAATTAAGAATTAGCTCACAGTTGATGCAATAGGGGGAGCTTTTGAAGTACCTTGTCGCTACACACTATAGAAGATTTGATGCAAGCTATATTATTTTTACGAACGCACTATGAAACATCTCAGTTGATGTTAGTGTTGTTCCGCAAGCTCCTTGTGGGATTGTAGTTACTCATATCCTAATGTATGTCAAACGTTCATCCGAACAGGGTCTATCATATAAAGATAAGGATCATGCCAATACTACTGGATAGTATGATGCAGACCAGGAATGATCTTCAGACTGAACATCTACTTCAGGGTATTGTCTTTGAATTTGAAATATTATGACTTAAAAAAGTGAAAATAAAAGAGACATGTAGTTGAACCATGAACTGGGGCAGAATACCAGCAACAAAGTTGATTACATGTGCAATATAACGCTAAAGTAACTTCTCAAAGAGTTGAGGTGTGAAGGAGATATGCCAATGATAGATGGACGACAGGCTGCACTAGACCTTTAACTCTAAATTTTCATGAAGTAAAACAACATCAGTATGAGGATCCAGGTCTAGTTGAATACAGACAGATAGCCAGAAGAAAACTGGAGTCACCATACAGGATTACTACTGACGGTGTTCTCATGTATAAAGATAGATTTTGTGTTCCTGATGTTGCAGATTTACGTGGACAGATTATGATAGAGGCACATTATTTCAAATACACTATTCATCCAGGTTCGACTAAGATGTACCATGATATTAAGCAGATTTATTGATGGAATGGAATGAAGTGTGACATAGCAGAATTTGTGGTTCAGTGTTCTAATTTCCAGCAAGTTAAAGTCGTGTCGTCTTTCCAGACTTTATGCTTTCAGCAGATAGGTACGTATATATGATCAGGTTGCCAGCTTATCTCTATAATTAATAGATTATTAGTGGGTTTAGCAATGATCGACACTCATTGTAGGTTTCGGTCGTGGCCCTAGGTTGGGTCGTGACAAAAGTGGTATCAACGCCTTAGAGATCTAGTATTACCATTCAGTATTTGTAGGAAGACTCCTCCACTTAAAGCACAAACTCATGCAGCTATTTGAATAGGAATAACCATCCCCGCATAGTCTGCTGGACTAAAGAAGATTTAGCTAAAGGTTGAACGTAGGTAGACCTAAGCAACCAACTACCCTTTTGAGTTTCCAAACAGCTGCAACTCTAGAGTCACAACTCCATACATTTTCTATAAGCACCACCGCCTGATGGATCAAATCAAAGGTTAAATGATGCCTCTCATTACCCTTAGTAGTCTTGAAAAACAACAATGTGCTTACCCGGCTACCTTAACACGCACTCTGGCTCAACAAAGGGAACATCACAATAGGTTACTGACCGCCTAAGCTCACCAGTGCTGAATAAAGAAGAGACGACAACGGACAGAGGATAGAAATAATTAGAGCTTTAGGAAGCTCATCTTCTTATTTGCTTGGCTACCAAAGCTAGACTACTTTCGAGTCATGCTAGCAAAAGAATCGGAATGGAAGAAATAGATATTAAATGAGCTTCACGGAACAACATTCATGCCGGTTTAACCTTCTCATAAGAAGAGAACTCCAACAATTTATCAGTAAACTCTTTTATAACTGAGAGAAGCTCATAGAATAACATGACGTTACTAACATTTCGAACCAAGAGGAGACATGTAGATCGAGCATTACTCACTAATCACTTTATACCGGAAGAAACAATGACACTTTCTGATGGTGATGAATAAGAATCCTATCATCCTACCAACACAGAATTTCGAGAAGAGTGGTATACTAATTTGATATAATAATAGAAGGTGGCACGACAAGATGCCAGCAGACAATAGCGACACTCACTGTCAAATCTCTCACATTTAAACCAGATAAACTAGTAGCGTCACACATATGCCAGGAATAAATCATATCAGAAACTCATCCCTCGACCGCAATAAATTCTTAATCAAAACGACATTCAAAAGAAACCCTGGAAACATGATAGGACACCCCATCTCTAGATCGACCAGAAGAATTGAATCTTACTCCCATTTAAGGGAAGAAGAAATCCCAGGGTCTACTACATCAGATACCTCAGCATCCCGCCAGACTAGCAGTTCATAGAACTGCCTCTGCAGCTGTGTAGAGCCGGTACCCTAATAATTATCTCTATAAAAACCACAACCACTATGCTTCTAACCTCTATTGGATGGTGGCATTTCTCTGGTTGATTGAGATCTATATGAAATCCCCTGTGACTGTGCAGGTGCCTGATGATAGGAGAAAGGACGACTGCCTACTTGCCGGAGTAAGGGAAAACTCCTCAAAGGATAACCAGACTCACGACAATGATAACACCTTTTCGACTAAAAATGGAAGCTGGAAAGATTATTGATAACTGTAAAGAGAAGACTGAATCTGATCTTGACGAGCTACTGTGGCACTCTAAGAATCACGTAACACAAGCTGAGATAACCTGGAAGGTGACCTCCCAAAATAATCAGAACTTTTACCTCCAAATGAGGTACCATGGTTGCCCACCAGGCCACAGAATTTCTTGCTCTCCCGCTCTAACTCTTCCCCCTCTAACTTATGGTATGCCTAATACCTTTGAGCAATATCAACAACTACATCAAATGAAGTCCCAATCTCAATTTTTCGAGCCATCTGGGATCTCAAAGAAGGAGAAAGGTCATCAATAAATCTTTGAATCTCTCGAAAGGCTCATGGACTAGTTCTAATGCATATCCACCCATTCTAATAGAATTCAATCTCATATTCTAAAACCAACAGGCTAACCGACAGGCTACCCTGTCCAATGCACTCAAACTAGCGACTCTTTTCATTTCGCTCGCTGCGCGAAAAGAACTTTTCCCCGAATCTAGAAGAAAGATCGTACCAAGTTAGCTAATAAGAGAGCGGCCTACTAATTCAAGGCTGGACCCCTGAAACTACAAAGCAGAATAATCAACACCATACCGCTCGATATAGTCAAGAGCCTGAAGGATATGCTGACATAATTTTATTTTAAAAAGAATCACGAGGTTTATCTAAAGCATTGCTTAAGAATATCGGAAGGTTCAACCGTGTAAAATAATGCAACCTCTTTGGACACTCGGACCGAGCCATTACTCAGGCTAACTAACTAGCGAGAATAACTAGAGGCACAACACATGCTGTCTTCGGAACATAATTTACTGCAACAATATTGAGAACCGGAATAGGAGCTCACTAAGACCGAACGTCTGCATCTGCGGCAACCTGATAAGATGCCTAGCGAATAATAGGTTCTTGTGGTGTCTGCGTCGCCAAGATTCTCGTAAAAGCACCGTAGAGAGCCAAGGGAACCACAAGGCCCTGCTCCCTTGCCCATCGCGAGCTCATACAGCTGGGGCCTGTGCAACTGGATCGTCAGCACGATCCACAAGTCTCGGGGCTTGAGTCTCAGGAAGGCACCATGATCCATCAGCAGTACATCAAGGAGCTTTTAAAGAAGTATGATATGAAGTCTGCCAAGGATATGAACACACCCATTGCTCCTGGAACGAAGATAGATCTGGATGAAACCGGTGCTTCGATTGATGAAACTAAGTACAGAGGAATGATTGGTTCTTTATTGTATTTAACTGCAAGTTGTCTAGATATTATTTATAGTGTGGGGCTGTGCGCAAGGTTCCAGTCAAAGACAAAAGAGTCACACTTGTCTGCAGTCAAGAGAATCTTGAGATATTTGAAAAGAAGTCGAGATCTGTGCTTATGGTATCCAAAAGGTGGAAGTTTTGATCTAATTGGTTATGTTGATGCTGACTATGTTGGTCACTTAGTTGATAGCACGTCTGGGATAGAACACTTCCTAGGTCCTTGTCTAGTTTCATGGGCTACTAAGAAGCAGAATTCAATGGCATTATCTACAGCTGAGGCTGAATATGTAGCAGCTACTTTGTGTTGTTCACATCTATTATGATTCAAGCAGCAGTTGGAGGACTTTGGAATCAAGTGTGGACCAGTTCCAATCTTTTGTGACAATACCAGTGCAGTCAATATAGCCAAGAACCCGGTCCAGCACAAGAGAACAAAGCATATTGATATTAGGCATCACTTTTTAAGGGACAATGTTGAAAAAGGGCCTAATTACAATGAATTTTTGCAGGACTGAGGATCAAATTGTTGATATCTTCACTAAGGCATTGGACATGATACAATTTGAGAAGAACAGACTTGAGTTAGGGATGACCAAGATACACTGATCAAGAAAGCACCTGGTTATCCCAATGATTGGCTAGAGAAGTTTCTTTGTTTTACCTAGCTTAACTTTGTTTAGGTGATTCTATTTTTGAAACTTAATTGTTTTGCTTGCTAACTTGTTTGGAACATGTTTTCATGACTTAGATGCTGGCAAAATGTTTTTGAGTAAAGGATAAAGTTGCAGAACCCGGTACATGGACATTCAGGTACGCATTCTATATTATTTACTGATTGTAATACTTGTCTTACGTGGCCAAATTGTTACCAATTAACCTTACTTGGCGCCGAATTATCTGTGACTATTTGAAATTCAAATTTCTTGAGTCTTGTGGCGTCAGCTCCGATGCGTCATAATGACTTACACAGCTTTTTAACATCATGCCACCCGTTCCCCTTCCAAATACGAACTAAAGACCTTCTATATTCACTTAAGTTATCAGATATAGAGAGATACATTTTTTCGATCGCTGAAAAGAACCAAAATTCTCTCATTATCTCTCTAAAATTCACAAACTCTCTCACCATATATACTGGTTCTAAAATCGACTCAAACCCTTCTCTCCTAAACTCAAAATCTCCAAACTAAATCAAAAGGCTAAGCAGCTAGCGTCGAGTCGCTCCGTGGCAATGGTGAAAAAGTTCGCTAAATTAAGACAAAAAAATTGCCAGAGGAAGCTACTAGCAAGGGGGAAAGTGCTTCTATGGCTATTGCAGAAGAAAGGGTTGAAACAGTTCAAGAAAGTGTTCAAGAAACTGATAAGGTAAACCCTAGTTCCCTTGTTGCTACTATTATTGTTGAAAATAGTTTGAATTCTGAGCCTATAGAATTAGGTAAGGAAGTAATGGTTGAAGTTAGTGAGAAAGAGAGGGAGGTGACTGAAGTTCTTGAAAAAGAAAAGACTGAACATGCAAAGTGTGGTTTAGGTGAGAAGTTGACTGAGGAAGCTGTCAAGAAACCTATTCCTATGACAGTTTTTGTGGTGGAAAAACCTAGTGGTAGTAAGGGAGAAAAGAAATCTGATGAACCTTCCAAGGAACCCAAGAAAGGACCTGGTTCGTTCTCTGGTTCTGTGGCAGGTGATGACGCAAATCTAAGAGAAATAGATGATTATGTGGATGAGAATGTAGAAGGAGTAGGTTATACTGAACCCTTGGATGTTGTGTTTCCTGAGGCAATTCAAACTCCTCAAGCTAGTGAAGGTTCCTCCAGTGAAACTGATGTTGTAGTTGTGGAGGAACAGAGGAGGTTGGAGAAAAGGCCTATGGTAGAGGATCAAGTCAAAGTTGTAAAGAAACGAAGGTTAGTAAAGGGAGGTGAACGTGTGGGTAGTTCCAAAGTCGGTAGTTCTTGTGATGCTGAAGTTATAGGAGAAAACAGTTGGAAAATTGTGAGTCATGCTAGGAGGCCTATTACTCGTAGTTCTATTAGAGAGCAGCAGGAGAAGGTTGTGGAGGAACCTGAGGTTCGTAGGTGTCACGACCCAATCTCTTGGACCGTGATGGCACCCAAGCATTCTACCCTTAGGCGAACCAAGAAATGAGTAATAAGTTCATAATGATAATTTGGTTAAATCAACACTTAGTCTTAAAAGATAATTGAACTAAATGAGAAAAGAGTAATACCATAATTAAAGAAAAGCACCCCAAAAGTCTCGACGTAACTATCCCCAATACACAATGTCAATGGAGCATACTAAGAGTTTATACAATCCAGGGCACATCCCAAAATATAAGGAAAGTCTAAAATATAAAGGAAGGTAGGACGGTGTGCCACCACGAACAATGCGATTGGCTCACCTCTACCGACTCTAGTCCACAGCCTCGAATGGATCAAGAAAGTCCAGTTGTCCGGCTAGAAGGTGGATCTGCACATGAAGCAGTAAGTTATGAGCAGAAGCCCAGTAAGATCATCGATAAGCCCGCTACTTTATCCTTCGGGACAAGTCATTGAAAATACATAAGAAGATAACATTAAGAAGGCCTACATACTCACCAAAATATAATAAACATAATAAAGAAATACTCAAGTAACATATGGCCAACAATCCAAATACAAACGAGAAAATAGAACTACAATATGCATAATTAAGAATGTGCATATATAACCCCATAGTATAGAAGAAACGGATCTAGTGTTAACTACACATATAATACACATATCAATGTCGTTCTCTTTTGCTCAAATGTAGTACGGTAAGGTGCAATACCATGTTCAAGTCAAAACCAACGTATAAAGCTATCTTGATCGTTCAAGTGAGGTAAACGATCTCAATCTAACTTATATGAACAAGTATGCATTTGTCCCACAACATACTAATCATTTATGAGCTTTTAACTCATTACGCAAGTTCAAATCATGCCTATTTAGGAAAGCAAGCAAGAATAGAGGTCAAGTCTCACTTACCTCAAAGGCAGTCAAGTGCTACGGTCGAGCAAGTCCCAAAAGGTCACCAAGACGAACTCCAATTCAATCACACTATTCAAAATCATAGTTAAGAGGGTTAAAATATGCTAGGAAGGTGAAAACCCCCATTTTGGGGTACGGGCCCACCTCTGCCCGAAATCGGCACCTCCTTGGATTTCGAATCAAAACTCATCCCAACGTTACCCCATTCACTCACGAGTTAAATTATATGATAAATTTCGTTATTATATACTCTTTATCTCATAAATACCCTAAAAGTACTTTTTTTTTCTAGGTTTAGATCTAAAATTCCCTAGTATTAATAATATAAAATAAACTCAACTCTCAATCCCAATAATAGATCTATTTAATACTATCAACGGAATGAAAATAGAAATTAGTACCTCAAATATTGCAACCTAGTCTTGGTATTTTTCTCAGTTCACGCCTGAAGCTTACAATGAAAGCTACTGCTCCGTTCTTGGTTCTCTTCAGACGCCAAATATGCTTTTGAATGAGTTATTTTAATGGCTAAAGTGGAGGCTCCTTGATCCCATTAGCATTTGGCAGCTTCTCACGTCCCTTAGCTTCTCTTAAGATCCCTTTTTTTGCATTTTGAGCAAATGCTTTCATAAAGACTAAAATAGGTCGATAAGTATAGCTTCTAATGAAGCATAAAAACTGCCACTTGGACCTCTTTAAAGAATGTGCCAAACCTTCTTAACACCAAGGCCATCATATTATTGGGCTTGTCCACTTACATAATTGGGGAAAAGTGCACGAAAGGCCACTTTTGCCACTGGTCTTTGGGCACAGGCCACTAATACCAAAATATTTAGTTTGTGGCCACTTTTGCTAAGAGATAGAACTTCAGTCCAGAGGCCGGATTGAAGTTCAGTCCTTAAAGATTGAACTTCAATCCAGGGCCATATGGACTGAAGCTCAGTCCAGTCCTTAAGATGGAACTTCAGTCCAGGGCCATATGGACTGAAGTTCAATCCTTAAAGATGGAACTTCAGTCCATGGCCATATCATGGACTGAAGTTCAGTCCATGGCCATATGGACTGAAGTTCAGTCCTTAGAGATGGAACTTCAGTCCAGGGGCCGTATGGACTGATTTTCAGTCAATTATCCGAACTTAAGTCAATATTTATTTAGTAAAGGCCCAAAAGTGGTCTCTAGTGTAAGACCAATAAAAATAGTGGCCTCAAACTAAATACCAGTGTTAAAAGTGGCTGCTGGGCGAAATTTTTACACATAATTGCTTAAAAATAAATTTCATTTCTATTAAAGCTAATAATAAGCCTACTAAATTTGAGTAATAATGTAGCCAATAAATTGCATACTGTATTCTTCTTCACAATGTATTATCTAAAGTAAGCTGGTCTACTGACTTGCTACAAGAAAATAATTATTAAAATTTTTTTTATAGGTAAATGATGTAAACACCTCATAAATGATTTGAACTATTACATTCTCCCCAACTTAAACTCGTTCGTCCTCGAACGACTTGGAGAAATTCAATTGGTTCATAAGGCCTTAAGAACCTTAGCAACACTTCCCATGAAGCCTTTCAACCCACAAGAACCTTAGGACTTCAAAAATTTGGCTAACTCTCTAAATTTTCAAAAGTTTCGGCAGAGTTTCCCCTATAACTGGACTATCCAAAAAAAAAAATAAATAAATAAACCTGTCCATTTCAACAATCTGGGAATGCATA
Organism: Petunia x hybrida; assembly: GCA_037355625.1. Lineage (NCBI taxonomy): Eukaryota > Viridiplantae > Streptophyta > Magnoliopsida > Solanales > Solanaceae > Petunia > Petunia x hybrida. The sequence goes on from JBBBVM010000898.1 coordinate 22,493, forward strand.
CCCAGCCAGAACAAATATAAACAACATAATATAAGCAATTTATACCGAACTAGGCTCATATGGCCATCAACTAGACGCCACACAACCATCAACTAGAAGCGAAATTATAATAAGATAAAAGCAAATACTAAATATATCAAGAACTTTAGACATCCCGAACTTTCAAATAAATGCAAATAACGCTCCCGCATATCAGATTCAAGCTCCCAAGTAGCCTCTTCTCGGGGTTGGTTTTTCCGCAACACTTTGATTAATGGAATCTCTTTTGACCTTAGCTTACGAACCTCCCTAGCCTCAATAGAAATAGGCTCTTCTGAATAAGCCAAATCCTTGTCGATCTCAACTGAATACATATCAATCACATGAGATGGATCATGAACATACTTCCGGAGCATAGATACATGGAATACCGGATGAACTGATAGAGATCGAGGCAAAGCAAGCCTATAGGCAACAGTGCCAATGCGCTCCAAAACCTCAAATGGACCAATGAACCTAGGACTAAGTTTTCCCTTCTTTTCGAATCTCATAATACCTTTCATCGGCGATACCTTGAGAAACACCCGATCACCCTCCATAAATACTAAATTTCTACTCCTCCGATCCGCATAAGATATCTGTCTACTTTGAGCTGTACGGAGCCGATCCTGAATGACTCAGACCTTCTCCAAGGTCTGCTGAACAAGATCTGGACCCAAAACCTTCACCTCTCCAGGTTCAAACCAGCCAACTGGAGAACGGCATCGACGACCATATAATGCCTCAAATGGTGCCATCTGAATAGAAGACTGATAACTGTTGTTGTAAGCAAATTCCGCTAAAGGAAAATAACTATCCCAATGACCTCCAAAGTCTATTGTCCAAGCTCTCAACATGTCCTCAAGAATCTGGATAGTTCGTTCAGACTGACCATCAGTCTGAGGGTGAAATGCGGTACTAAGCTCCACTCGGGTGCCCAGCTCTTTCTGGAATGATTTCCAAAACTGAGCTGTGAATTTAGTACCACGATCTGAGATAATAGAGGCTGGAGCACCATGCAACCTCACAATATGCTCAAGAAAGATAGGAGCCAAGCGCTCAGCCGTATAAGTAGTTCTCACTGGGATGAAATGAGCTGACTTAGTGAGACGATCCACCACTACCCATACTGAATCATGCTTGCTTAATGTCAAAGGCAATCCAACCACAAAGTCCATAGTGATACGCTCCCACTTCCATTCCGGAATTGGCATGGACTGAGCCAACCCGGTTGGTCTCCTATGCTCAAACTTTACCTGCTGACAATTTAAGCATCGGGATATATGATCAACAACATCTCTCTTCATTCCCTTCCACCAATATACCTCCCGAAGATCTTGATACATCTTTGTAATACCTGGATGAATAGAATATCGAGAACTGTGTGCCTCTGCCAATACCAAAGTCTCAACTCCTCAACATCCGGAACACACAACCGACCATTCAGCCGAAGAACACCATCATCTCCGATCATAAATGCAGTCTCCCCCACTTAAAACTCTATCTCGAATATCACGCAAATATGAATCATCAAATTGCTTCTCCTTGATTTGGGAAGCTAGCGATGACTGAGCCCCCATGTAAGCAAATACTCAACTTGGCATAGATTCATCAAACCTTGCCTGCAACTCTCGAGCTAATGGCCTCATATCAATACCAAGATGGGCAAGACTTCCCATAGACTTCCTACTCAATGCATCAGCCACAACATTGGCTTTCCCGGGATGAAACCAAATAGTGATATCATAATATTTAAGCAAATCCAGCCATCGGCGTTGCCTCCCATTCAAGTCCTTCTGAGTGAATAGATACTGCAGACTCTTGTGGTCGGTGAAAATCTCTTAAGGCTCGCCATATAAATAATGCCTCCATAACTTCAACGCGAACACCACCGCCAATAACTCTATATCATGCACAGGGTAGTTCTTTTCATGCACTTTCAGTTGCCTCGAGGCATAAGCTATCACCTTACCATCTTGCATCAAAACACCACCTAATCCAATACTAGAAGCATCACAATAGACTGTGAATCCCCCGATCCACTAGGAAAGGCCAATATAGGAGTTGTAATCAAGGCAGTTTTGAGTCTTTGGAAGCTAGACTCACAAGCATCAGACCATAGAAAAGAAACATTCTTCTGAGTCAATTTAGTCAATGGTGCTGATATAGAGGAAAATCCCTCCACGAAACGCCGATAATAGCCTGCCAAGCCTAAAAAACTCAGAAACTCAGTAGGATAAGTAGGTCTAGGCCAGTTTTGAACGACCTCTACCTTCTTTGGATCAACTCTAATACTATCCTTGGTCACCACATGACCCAAGAATGATACAGTATCCAACCAAAACTCATATTTGGAGAATTTAGCATATAAATTTTGATGTTTCAAAGTTTGAAGAACAATTCTCAAGTATTGCGCTTGTTCCTCTCGACTTCTTGAATATATAAGTATATCATCAATAAACACGATAACAAAAGAATCGAGGCATGGCTTGAACACACGGTTCATCAAGTCCATAAAGGCTGCCGGAGCATTCGTAAGCCCAAATGACATAAAAAGAAACTCATAGTGCCCATATCTAGTGCGGCAAGCGGTCTTAGATATATCCTCAGACCGAATCCTCAACTGATGATACCCCGATCTCAAGTCAATTTTGGAAAAATAAGTGGCACCCTGAAGCTGATCAAATAAATAATCTATACGGGGTAAAGGATACCTGTTCTTGATCGTCATCTTGTTCAATTGACGAATCAATACACATGCGCATAGAACCTTCTTTTTTCTTTACAAATAACACAGGAGCACCCCAAGGAGACACACTAGGTCTAATGAAACCCTTATCAAGAAAACCTTGAATTTGTTCCTTCAATTCCCTCAACTCAGTGGGGGCCATGCGATACAGAGGAATAGATATAGGTTGAGTCCCTGGCAATAAATCAATACAGAACTCAATCTCTCGCATATGAGGCAAACCCGACAAGTCATCCGGAAAGACCTCCGGATACTCACATACTACCGGTACTCGATCAATGGATACCACCTCCATCCGAACATCCCGCATAGAAGCAATGTACCCTTCACACCCACAAGCTATCATCTTCTGAGCTTTTAAGAAAGAGATGATATTTTTCTTCGGAGAAGATATCAAACCTCTCCAAATAACCCTGGGTGCACCTTCAACACCTATGGTCACGGTCTTGGCATGGCAATCCAATGTCGCGTGACAAGATGCCAACCAATCCATGCCTATGATCACATCAAAGTCCACCATATCCAATAATATCAAGTCTACCAAAGAATCCATGCCACATACTGAAATCACACACTCTCGATACCCTTTATCAACCTGAATAGAATCCCCAACAGGAGTCGCCACTAAGAATGAATCATCAAGATAAACAAGATCCTTGCCCAAGCAAGGTTCAAATCCAGGAGACACATAAGAGAAAGTAGATCCCGGATCTATAAGAGCAAAAGCACTACAACCACAAACAGAAAGTGTACTTGTGACCACAGCACTGGATGCCTCTGCATCCTGGCGTGTCATAGCAAAAACCTTGGCTGAACCTCCAGAACCATGAGCTTTCTGAACCGGCTGCCTCGGAGGAACCTGAGTTATAGGCCTAGCTGCCTGTAGTGGAGACTGTACCGTAAAAGAAGAACTCTGACGTCCCACTGGGGCAGATCCAGATAAAGTACCACGGGGGAAATCCTTAACAAAGTGCCTCGAATCCCCACAATTGAAACAGACTCTACTACCACCTCCTCTGCGTCCACCACCTGACCTACATTTCCCATGTGTCTATAATGGAAAATCCCACAAGTAGGTGGACCAGACTGAGATGGACCCTCACGCCTCTGAGACGGTTGAGGCCCCTGAACAACTGAAGAAGTACCCTGAGATGGTAAAGCAGCGGCCTGGGGAAGCCTAGGCTAAGTATGACCACGAAAACCCTCGCTACGATGTGAGGGGCCACCAGAAGTACCAGAATATCGCACCCTCTTGCTCGCCCTCTCTGCATCTGCTCTAGCATGAATGTCCTCCATGCGCCTCGCAATATCAGCTACATCATAATAAGACTTGTTGCCAATATGTTAGGCAACAGCAACCTGAAGACGAGGGTGAAGACCCTCAACAAATCTAAGAACCTTGTCTCTCTCCAGCATAACCATAGCAGGCGCATACTGAGATAACTCTAAAAATCTGGTATCATAAGCAGCACGGACATACCTCCCTGTCTCAACAACTCAAACTCGCGTCTCTGGGCATCAAGATGAATCTGAGGCATAAATCTACTCATAAACATAGCAACGAACTCGATCCAAGTAAAGGGAGAAAGATCACTCGACCTCATTCTCATCAAAGAAGACCACCAAGTCTCGGCATCACCGGACAAACGGAAAGAAGCACATCTCACCCCAAGGGTGTCCCTAGTACCCAATACAGAAAATATCTTCTCACATTTCTGAATATACTTCTGGGCAATGCAAGTAGCTGGGGTACCATCAAACTCGAGGGGCTTGAGCTTCATGAAGGACTCAATCCTTCGAGGTACCTCCTCATCACTCATGATAGGAGTATAAATAGCACGATCCGAATGAATAACCGTCTGAGGAGCCACAGAAGAAGGCTGACAAACAGAACTAATAACTGGTGTAGACTGTAGAACCACTAGAGTCGTCTCATGAGTCGGTGTACTCATAGCCGGAGTATCTGAATGTGGTACCACAGGAGGTAGTGGCATATCACTCATAGGCGGGGCCTGAGATCCAAGCATGCCCATCATCCTCAATAGAACCTCTGCAGGAATCGATACAGTAGTACCAGGCATAAGAGAAGGCATAGCCGAAGGAATAAGTGCGACTGGAACCTCAGATGATACAGGTGGCACTATACTAGTCTGCCTGGTAGAAGGGGGCCTGCCCACGGGAGCTCTGGTAGTGGTAGATCTCGGCTGAGTGGGTGCCTGTGCCCCAGCTCGGGTGGTACGTGCGACTCTCGCAGGGGCCGGCTCTGGTGGCGCATCACCAACTCCAGAAGAAGAGGACGATCGCGTTCTCACCATCTGCGATAACAACATTAAAGGATTAGTACCTATATATCTACATAGCACGAGAAGAGGTGAAATAAAGGGAAAGAATTCCTAAAATGCCTTTGCAGCCTCTCGCTTATAAGTATGGTCGACAACATACCCATAAACAAGACTCTACTCGGACACTGCTCCATTGACTCCCTAGGACTTGACTTGCAACCTAGGCTCTGATACCAATTTGTCACGACCCAAATTCTTGGACCGTGATGGCACCTAAGCGTTCTACCCTTAGGCGAACCAAGAAATGAGTAATAAGTTCAGAATGATAATTTGGCTAAATCAACACTTAGTCTTAAAAGATAGTTGAACTAAATGAGGAAAGAGTAATACCATAATTAAAGAAAAGCACCCCAAATGTCTCGACGTAACTATCCCCAATACACAATGTCAATGGAGCATACTAAGAGTTTATACAATCCAGGGCACATCCCAAAATATAAGGAAAGTCTAAAATATAAAGGAAGGTAGGACAGTGTGCCACCATGAACAATGCGGTTGGCTCACCTCTACCGACTCTAGTCCACAGCCTTGAACGGATAAAGAAAGTCCAGCAGTCCGGCTAGAAGGTGGATCCGCACATGAAGCAGCAAGTTATGAGCAGAAGCCCAGTAAGATCATCGAAAAGCCCGCTATTTTATCCTTCGGGACAAGTCTTTGAAAATACATAAGAAGATAATATTAAGAAGGCTTACATACTCACCAAAATATAATAAACATAATAAAGGAATACTCAACTACCATCATTCACTATAACTTCTCAACTTTACTGTAATATAACATAACAGCATAGGCCCTCACCATCAATGTGGCTAGACCAGTGGCTCATCAACTCTATAGCATAGGCCCTCGCCATATTAGGCTAGACTAGTGGCTAAATTTATCTAATGGCATAGGCCCTCACCATATAAGGCTAGACCAGTGGCCCAGTATCCAAATACCAATGAGAAAATAGAACTACAATATGGATAATTCGGAATGTGCATATATAACCCCATAGTATAGAAGAAATGCATCTAGTGTTAACTACTCATATAATACACATATCAATGTCGTTCTCTTTTGCTCAAACGTAGTACGGTAAGGTGCAGTACCATGTTCAAGTCAAAACCAACGTTATAAAGCTATCTTGATCGTTCAAGTAAGGTAAACGATCTCAATCTAACGTATATGAACAAGTATGCGTTTGTCCCACAACATACTAATCATTTATGAGCTTTTAACTCATTACGCAAGTTCAAATCATGCCCATTTAGGAAAGCAAGCAAAAATAGAGGTCACCTCTCACTTACCTCAAAGGCGGTCAAGTACTACGGTCGAGCAAGTCCCAAAAGGTCACCAAGACGAACTCCAATTCAATCACACTATTCAAAATCATAGTTAAGAGTGTTCAAATAGGCTAGGAAGGTGAAAACTCCCATTTTGGGGTACGGGCCCACCTCTGCCCGAAACCGGCACCTCCTTGGATTTCGAATCAAAACTCATCCCAATGTTACCCATTCACTCACGAGTTAAATTATATGATAAATTTCGTGATTATATACTCTTTATCTCATAAATACCCTAAAAGTACTTTTATTCTAGGTTTAGATCTAAAATTCCCTAGTATTAATAATATAAAACAAACTCAACTCTCAATCCCAATAATAGATCTATTTAATACTATCAACGAAATGAAAATAGAAATTAGTACCTCAAATAATGCAACCTAGTCTTGGTATTTTTCTCAGTTCACGCCTGAAGCTTACAATGAAAAGCTACTACTCTGTTCTTGGTTCTCTTCAGACGCCAAATATGCTTTTGAATGAGTTGTTTTAATGGATAAAGTGGAGGCTTCTTGATCCCAATAGCATTTGGCAGCTTCTCACGTCCCTTAGCTTCCCTTAAGATCCCTTTTTTTGCATTTTGACCAAATGCTTTCATAAAGACTAAAATAGGTCGATAAGTATAGCTTCTAATGAAGCATAAAAACTGCCACTTGGACCTCTTTAAAGAATGTGCCAAACCTTCTTAACACCAAGGCCATCATATTATTGGGCTTGTCCACTTACATAATTGCTTAAAAATAAATTTCATTTCTATTAAAGCTAATAATAAGCCTACTAAATTTGACTAATAATGTAGCCAATAAATTGCATACTATATTCTCCTTCACAGTGTATTATCTAAAGTAAGCTGGTCTACTGACTTGCTACAAGAAAATTATTATTATAAATTTTTTTATAGGTAAATGACGTCAACACCTCATAAATGATTTGAACTATTACAGTAGGAGAGGTTCCAAAATCAAGTTGGTAATTGGCGATGACAAAGATGAAAAGAAGATGAGAGTGGCCTACTTTAGCAGTTTGCCACTGGTGAAAGGTAAGATTCTCACTGACCTAGAGTTAGAGGGTATGACACAGCTTGGTGCTAAGCTGAGTGATGAAGGTTGGTTGAACCTGTTTCGTGATGGAACTAGACAGCTGAGAGAGCAGGAGGTTCGAGAGTTTTACTCAAATTTCACAGTGAGTGAGGGAATTATGACAACCATTGTGAAAGGGTTGGTGATCCAGTTCGACAACGTTTAACTTGGAGAGATCTTAGGTGTTCCTTATCAGGGATGGAGTGAGTATATGCGAAACTCGTGGCCGGCAAGAGAATATGGTGTGTCTCCTTCAGAGGTGACCCAAAAGTTTGCAGGGAGACCTAGGCTAGCATGGGCAACTCAAGTGAAGAAGAAGGCAATGCAACCCTTTTACCAGTTAATATTTGATCTGACCTATATGGACCTACTAGATCGTGAGGTTCATATAAATCTGCATGAGTTAATGATCAAGCACATTGGTAGGGTAGCTGATATGGGGTTAGGAAAACATACCTTAGTGTATGGGTTTCTATTGAGCAAAGTATTTTATTTCATTGGGGTGCCTGTTACAAAGTGGACTGAGCCGGATCAAAATGATGTGTTTGGGAGGAACATTCTGAAATTTTGTGATTATGTGTTGGATAGTGAACTTTTTGATGAACCAGAGCATATGGAGGAGGATGCTGAGGAAAGGTGTACTGCCATGATGGACAGGAGGATTGAGGGGTTCAGGAGGCAGCTTGAGAGACAAAATGATGAGCTAGCATGGCTTAATGCAGAGAATACCATGATGGATGCTGAGCTGGAGCGTGAACGTGAAGGAAACTCGCATCGCCTTGCCTTGCTTCTTGCTCATTTTAACATACCTGATATTCCCCACTTCTGAACCAGTTTCTTTCCCAGTTCTTTTGTTGGTTCTTCTTATTGCCTGTTTTTAAGACAAATATTACTTTTGGTTTGTAATATGTGGATGATGTATTTGGATGTTTAAGCCGGTTTGGCGCTTATTTTGATTAATATCATTTGATATTTGCTGGTATTTATTGTCTGAAATAACTCCTTGACGTGAAAAGGTTGGCTAGCTGCCTATGGCACGAGAGTCAACTAGACTTAATTTAAGTTGAGCAGGTTCATACAACTGTGGACTTTTCGATAATGCCAAAAGGGGGAAGTTAGATGTTTAGTTCATTGTATGTTTGTGACCTTATTTTTGCCTAACTGTTATTACCCTGGTTCTTGGTTAGTATCCAACATTATATAGGTTCTTGTGCTTAATAGCCTCAGTGGGACAATATTGTTTGTCATCATCAAAAAGGGGGAATTTGTTGAAGGATAGTTTTGAAGATGACAAAGGACCTGGTGCTGAGTGGACTACGAAAAGGTTCACAGTTGAGTAAGAAGACTGGGTTGTTCGATGGGTTATTCGAGTTAGAGTTGAAGATGGAAAATGAGAACAGCTGGAGTCAAAGTTTCAATCCTATCGGGAAAAGAAGAAGCGTGAGGCGATGCTTAAATAAGACGTGGTTCCTAGATGGAAAAGGATTGAAGACTCAGGCAAATTAACTAGGAGATTCAAATAAGGAAATATGGGTAAACCTTATTTGAAACAGAATCCAAATTGTAAAAGGAGTTCTAAGCTTGATTGGAATCGGCTATGTTAAACTCTATAAATACAAGTTAATTTGGCAAGAATACTTTACGCACTCAAGAAATCTCAATAGAGCAAATCAAGAACAAAAGTGATCGTGAGAGCTATTGTGTGCAAAAACAAACGCTGGGAAGCAGGACCTGACGGAAGAGCAGTTTTATAGTTTAGCCTGTTGTCTTAGTTCTTTTTTATAGGCTATCGAGTGTAATCTATCAGCTTCTTAAGAAGCATATAGTAGAGGTTACTCTTTGGTGTAATAAGGTCAACCTGAGTTTGAAAGGTTCTAGGTACAAGGAGGTCTAGCTCCTTGATTGCATTACGTTGTAATCTAAAACTTGTTCGGTTTTCCTTTAGTAGAAAGTTGAAACCCCAAGAGTTTGGGTCGTGGGTTTTTATCCCTTGAGCTAGGATTTTTCCACATAAAAATCTCTGTGTTCTTTACGTTTCCACATTTTGTTAAGGTTCAGAGATAGGTGAAATTTGCAGGGAACCTGGTTCTTTGTGAGTTAAGTAATCAAATTTAAGAGTGAGTTTTAGGAGTTTTAAAATCGGGAAAGAACACTATTTACCCCCTAGTATCTTACAGAGGTGCACCAAGTGCAACAAAAAGATCTCAAAATATAAAAATCCGACATCACTCACTGCATACAACGAAATTGCTTACTGAATTGTTTCCAATGTCTCTACCACATTTTAGGTCAATCAGAGATCGAGAATTCTTAATCGCAAAGCTATGACCAAATTCAAAAGATAACCCTTTTAGACGCTTTTATGAATTAAAATAAGCATGATTCAAGTTTTCTCTCCTTATAATTATGTCATGTGCACAAAGAATATAGTATATGTTACTCCTTTAACTAAGACCCAGATCTGTCTAACTAAACTATTAAATAGGCTAACTAAGATTTAGTTTGCCTAATCACTTGTACGTCATGAATATATGTGTTAGATCAACTTGTACAAACTTGAACGGAGCGGAAGAACAGAATGAATATGTTTTCGTGGACTAAATTGACGTCCTATTCACTTCATTGCTAAATGGCAGTGAAGAAGAGTTTAGGATCATTCTACTCACTACTACAAAATACGCATTTTCCGAGGGAGAATGCCAATAATTTATCTTCTTGTTGGAACACAGAGTAGTTGATTTCAGGATTAGTTGATATGATCACCGGCTGCCCAACTAAACTTTTTTGATATAACGTTCCATACCTGAAAGAACTATGTTGTAAATTGCTGCATTATCTTAGGGAATAACCATGGATGAAGCTGCAAATAAACATTATATATGTCAAAAGAACTATACTTTGTATGTAGGACAAAATTAGTTTTTTTATTATTCTTTTTCGTTTCACCATTAGCAGTAACTATAACAAAGCAAGACAATGGCGCATTTTCAAAACATTGCATATGCAACAAAAGTAATAAAATGAGGAAGAAGAGAGAAATTAATGAAAATTACGTATGTTGTCGTCCTTTTAGCAACGAAGGGTGGAATTCCTTCATAAGAATAACTGGAGAAGTACTCAAGGGTCTCTCTAATAAGCGGAAGTCTCATGAAGCCAGGAGGCAATACTCCTTTGCATTCCGTATTCCTCCATTTATATATCAAGTGAGAGAAGAGGAGGGGAAGGGGTTAATTAAAATTCCTGTGAAGAAAGTCCCTCGTTGAAATAGCTATTTTAATTTCAAACTGAAAAAGCTACTTTAATCCCATCGAGGGACTGCCCGCGCAGGCTTTTCTGTATTAATTAATTAATTAAGTCAATGAGGGAAGTCCCTCGCTGAAAACATTCACCATTTTCTATTTTAATTCATTTATAAAAGCCACTGACGGCAGTCACTCGATGATTTTTACATATTATAAAATCTTTTTAACCAAAACTGATATAAAATATTTGGATGTAGTTTGATATATATTATTTTTTCTTTATCTTTTTCATTAATTTCACCGAGGGTAGAGTAAAATAATAATTTTTTATTTTCAGTAAAAGCATGAAGGGAAGTCCCTCGATATGTTTTCATCGAGGACTGCCCCTCGCTACGTCTCTCTCATTATTCGATCGTTTTCTAGTAGTGACTCCTTCAATCCCATCGCAAACTACGCCAACTCCATGTCGTTCACCATTACCAGCGTTGATGGACTAAACATATAAGTTTGTAAAGGCATCACCATCACTTGACATGATACTCAATATTGAGCTGAATGTTTTGAAGAATGACAAACGAAGGACCTAGTAGTTCTGGAGGAGAACTTGGTCTGTATGAAGAAGGGCACGACTGATCGAAAAGATTATGGAATGTATATCCTTATAGAACTTGGAATAGTGGCGCGTGAACTAATATGCATCCTAGTCGGCTAAAAGAGGTTGTGCCGTGGCTATGTCTTTGAAGTATGAATAGGAGTTGGAACTAAACAAGGAAAGAGTTTCAGGGAATGTTGCCTTTCCATATTTACAAGGTTTCCTTGTGGGATACTACTAGGGTTACGAAGCCCTTATAAAAGCTAGTAATTGAGGCAGCCGATAATCAGTTATTCACGACGAGAGTCGAGAGAAATCAAAAGGAGATCCAATAACTTTCAAAGTGGCTTAACTGGTGAAGACAACTGTTGAAGGTTAAATAGTTGAACTTAGATATTCTGTCTAGGTTCTTGTTTAGAGTTGTCGTAGTTTTGTGCTATTATTGTTTTTACCTACATGCTTAGTTTAGAATCAACTGTATTAGGTGAATTTTGTGAGATTACTTTGTAAAGCTAGAGTTTAGCTTTGTTGAGTGATTACGGTCTAGAGTGTAGCCCCTTGGTTACAGAGTTTTGTAATCTAAAACTTGCTCTTTATGTTAGCGGATTGATTCAAAAATCCCAGCGTGTGGGTCATAGTTTTTTTCCCTCGAGCAAGGAGTTTTCCACGTAAAAATACCGTGTTCCTTCTGTTTTCAATTTGTGTGTGTTATGGTGTCTGTCGTGAAAACTGTTGCGACAAGGACAAGGTTCTAGACGATAAGAATCTGATTCTTCGACGAAAATCAGAGGACACTATCCAACTCCCCCTTCTAGTGTCCGTAGGAGGTGCTTAGATTATAACAAGTGGTATCAGAGCAGGTCTTCTCGCTTTAGGTTAACACCTTGAGACGGATCAAATCATGAGTGCACCACCTACAATCACTGAAGGACAGTTGGTTCTGAGGCCCCCAAAGTTTAATGGGCAGTACTATGCTTGGTGGAAGAACATAATGGAGAAATATATTTGTGCTGAAGATTATCAACTCTGGTTGGTAGTATTTGAAGGAAATTTGATACCGACCAAAGTAGTTGGGGAAGGAGCTGCTACTCGAGAAGAACCCAAAACGAAAGAGGATTTCAATGAGGCTGACTACAAGATGGTTGAAAAGAACCACAAAGCCAAACGATTGGTAATTTGTGGGCTTGGTCCTGAAGAGTTCAATAGAGTTTCATCTTATAAGACGACTAAGGAAATTTGGGATGCCCTGGAAGTTGCACCTGAAGGAACTACTGAAGTTAAGGATTCCAAGAGAAGAATGCTGAAAAGATAATTTGAGTTGTTCACTATGGGAGAGAATGAGACAATACAAGACATGATGACAAGATTGACTATCATCACAAACGAGACGAGGTCTCTAGATATGGAGTTGCCGGAAGTAGAAATGGTGGACAACATTCTAACTGTACTTCCTGATGTCTGGGAACCCAAAATGACTGCTATCATTGAGTCCAAACCCCTCAGATCTATCAAACTTGAAGAACTGGTTGGAAGCTTGAAAACACATGAGATGATGAAGGAATCAAAGAGTAAACCAGTACCCAAGAAGGATAAGACTCTTGCACTTGAAGCAACTAATGAATCTGAGGAATATGTTGACTTGCAATCAGTCGAAGCTGCTATGGTTAGTGCCTTGAGGCAGAAGTTTAATCTGGGAAAGTTCAAGGGATTCAAAAGGAACAACAAAGAAAACTCTGGTAGAAAGAACATTGTTGACAACCCAGACTACTCGGGGGTGCTTTAAATATTTTAAGAAGGACCATGCAGTTGTGGATTGTCGAATGTGGGAAATTGAGTGGATGAAGAATAGAGCTATAAAGGAGAAGGAGAAGGAGGCATCAAAAGATACTGATAAAGACAAGAAGAAATTCAGACGACCTCCAAACTTCAGAGCGGAAAGAAGGAAAAAGAAGGAAGCCTTTTATGCTACATAGGGACCTACTGATAGTGAATCTGACCAAGAAAAGGAATCTGAGGATGAGTCTCCACTAGCATTAATGGGAGTGTCAGGTGAGAATTCAGATGAGGAAGATCCACGGGAGTTCAGAGGAGGAAGAGATCCTTCCAAGCCACCTGTGTTTAATGGAACAATCTATAAATGGTGGAAGAAACAAATGAAAGTCTTCCTTCAAGCGATGGATTATAGTCTCTGGCTGATCGTAAAATGAGGACCTCATGTACCTGTCAAGAGAGTAGCAAATGGATCCTTGGTTCCAAAGCTGGTAGACGAACTTGATCCTCAAGGCTTAGATTGGCTACAAGCAAATGCCAAAGCTGTGTTATACTTGAGAAAAAGGCCGACGACTGATGTGCTAGCAGGGGTGCTGGAGTACAAGTCTGCCAAAGAAATTTGGGAGAAGTGAAAGAGATGTACACAGAAGATGATCAGAAGAAGGAATCAGCCCTTATGGCAACCGATGGAGAAGAAGCTGCTCATTCAGCAGAGGTATGTCTTTTTGAACTAAAAGAAACCTTGCACACATACTCTACTGAAAACTTGATCTTAATAATTGCCACCTTAATTGAGGGTTATGAAAAGGTAAAAGTTGAGAAAGATAAATTGACTGAAGATATGAGTGATCTAAGAGCAAAACACAAGGGTCTTCAAGAGCAAAGTATTGAACTTGAAGAAATTAATGTTGTTCCGAAAGCACAGGCTCTTGTGTCAAACCCTAAGATCTCAGACTTGAAATTGAATTAAATCAGTTAAAGGAAAGTGTTAATGGTAAGCAAGTAATCAGTGAAGTTCAAACTTTTCTTGAAGATGATCTTAAAAGAATAAATGAGATCCTGTATCAGGAAACTGAGAAAAACAGGGTTCTCAAACAAAAGGTTGAAAAAACTGACTATGAGCTTACCAGATTAACACAATGGAACAAATCCTCTAAGGAAATGAATTGGATTCTTGAAAATCAGAACAAAGGAAAACAAGGGCTAGGATTCAAGAAACCCTTGCCTCCATATAATCCAAAGAGTAAATATGTGGGTTTGCCTTGTAATATGTTGTGCACCTTTTATGGCAAAACTGGGCATTACAGACAAAGGTGCATGAATGCAAGCAAGGCAAAGACCAAAAACAAGAGGAGTACTTTACCTGAATGGGCTAAGAAAGATTTGATTTACCCATTTTCTCATAATAAGGGACCCAAGCTTGTCTGGGTTCCTAAAACTAACCCTTGATTTGTTTTGCAGGCTGGAGTGAGAGCGAACAACCCAAGCTGGATTCTTGACAGTGGTTGTTCAGGACATATGACTTGAGACATAAGCAACTTTCTCTCACTCACAGCATTTTAAGGAGGCAGTGTAGCCTTCGGAGGAGGAAAAAGCGGTCAGATTGTGGGAATTGGAAAAGTTAGGAGATCTCTAGATCATGCAATTGAAAATATATATTGTGTTGATGGTCTCACACACAATTTGCTGAGTATTTCTCAACTGTGCGACAAAGAAAATGAAGTGAGCTCCTCATCTGTTGGGTGTATTATAAAGAACCTACAGAGTGGAGAGATTGTCATGGAAGGAAAAAGGGTAAATAATGTGACAAAGCATCGCAGAAATCACTGCTTGAAAATAATTTAAGATGCTTGAATGTTAAAGAAAGTAATTCTCAGTTGTGGCACAAAAGAATGGGACATGCTAGTTTGTTGCAACTCAACAAGTTAGCGTCGAAGGAGCTTGTTCGTGGATTGCCAAACAAGAAATTTCAAAACATCAAGATATGTGATGCTTGTGTTAAAGGGAAACATGTGAGATCATCCTTCAAATCCAAAAAGATGGTAAGCACGTCAAAGCCACTCGAGTTGATACATATGGATCTATGTGGACCCATGAGAGTCAGGAGTAGAGGAGGAAAGAGGTTCGTGTTCGTGATAGTTGATGATTACTCAAGGCATACATGGACCCTGTTCTTGGCATCTTAAGATAAAGCCTTTGATAGTTTCAAGGATTGGGCCGGGGTTGTGCAGAAAAGCTTGAGTCTGGAACTGGTTAGCATCAGATCTGACCACGGCACAGAGTTCGAAAACATAAAAAAAATTTGTATTGTACCAAACACAGTATTGATCATAGTTTCTCTCACTAATAACTCCATAGAAAATGGAGTAGTTGAAAGGAAGAACAGGTCTCTAGAGGATATGGCAAGAACCATGCTGCTATCAAGTGATCTTGCAAGGAATTTTTGGGCTGAAGCTATAAACACTGCATGTTACTTGCTGAACAGGTGTTCCATAAGGGCTATTCTTGACAAGACCCCCTATGAACTTCTCAGAGGAAGGAAACCAAATATTGCACATCTGAGGCCTTTTGGGTGTAAATGCTTTGTTCACAACAATGATAAGGAACCATTGGAAAATTTTGATGCAAGAAGTGATGTGGCAATATTTCTTGGGTACTCTACCCAAAGCAAGGCTTACAAAGTGTTTAACAAAGGAACACAAACAGTAGATGAGAGCATGCATGTGGTATTTGATGAGTCAAATAAGGAAATTGATGAAAAAGAAGTAGATGATCAGGCTATTGTTCTTGCTCGAGAATATTGTACAGGTAACTCTGAGGACCCAGAGGAAAAGGAGGAACCTTTTGAAGAAGATGGAAATTTAATTCAAAGGGAACAATGAGTCAACATGTTAGGCGAACAGCAGATAAATTTGATGAATCTAATGATCAGGAAGAACCCACTCTAGATGTCGCTGAAGGTTCTACTCATCACATACAACCTCAACCACCGAAACATCAAAGTTCTCATCCTCTGAAGAATGTGTTATCTGAGTTAGATACTGGAATTATGACTAGATCTGCCTTGAAGAACTTCTGTGTATTCTTTGCCTTCCTATCATCTATGGAGCCAAAGAACGTAAAGGAAGCCTTGCAAGATCCTGATTGGGTCCTAGCCATGCAGGATGAACTACATCAGTTTGAAAGAAGAAATGTCTTGCATCTGGTTCCTAAGCCAAAGGACAGATCAATTATTGGAACAAAATGGGTGTTCAAAAATAAACTGGATGAACATGGTATAGTGACAAGAAATAAAGCTAGACTGGTAGTCCAAGGATACAGTCAAGAGGAAGGAATTGACTATGATGAGACCTTTGCACCAGTAGCCAGGATGGAAGCCATAATAATATTGATCGCCTTTGCTACATTCATGGAGTTTACACTATATAAGATGGATGTGAAGAGTGCTTTCTTGAATGGATATCTGAATGAAGAAGTTTATGTGATACAGCCTCCAGGTTTCATGAACAGTGAATTTTCTGATCATGTTTACAATCTTGATAAGGCACTCTATGGGCTGAAACAAGCTCCTAGAGCCTGGTATGAGAGATTATCAGGGTTCTTGCTTAAGAATGGATTTTCAAGAGGAAGAATTGACAACACATTGTTCCTGAAGAAGAAAGGAAAGGATCTATTGGTGGTTCAGGTATATGTTGATGACATTATTTTTGGAGCCACTGATGAGGAATTGTGCAAGGGATTTGCTGAGTTGATGGGCAGTGAATTCGAAATGAGTATGATGGGAGAACTCAATTTCTTCCTAGGATTGCAGATTAAACAAACCCCTGAAGGAACTATGATTCATCAATACAAATATGTCAAGGAGCTTCTAAAGAAGTTCGACATGGAAGGAGCAAAAGAAATGTCTACACCTATTGCTCCTAGAACAAAGCTGGATATGGATGAACTAGGTCCTT
The DNA here is from genome assembly GCA_037355625.1 of Petunia x hybrida. Taxonomy (NCBI): domain Eukaryota; kingdom Viridiplantae; phylum Streptophyta; class Magnoliopsida; order Solanales; family Solanaceae; genus Petunia; species Petunia x hybrida. Next base: position 39,563 of record JBBBVM010000898.1, read on the forward strand.
CTACAAATAAGACAAAATATAAAGTAATTATAGGTTCAGTCCTCTATCTCACAGCTAGTCGATCTGATATTGTATATAGTGTGGGACTGTGTGCTAGATTTCACTCCAAGCCAAAGGAGTCTCATCAGAGAGCTGTGAAGAGAATCTTGAGATACTTGAAGGGAACTCAGGATTTATGTATATGCTACCCTAGGGGTGGCACTTTTGAATTGATTGGTTTTGCTGATGCTGACTATGCAGGTCATCTGGTGGACAGGAAAAGCACTTCAGGGATGGCACATTTCCTTGGTCCTTGCTTAGTTTCTTGGGCTACAAAGAAGAAGAATTCAGTAGCCTTGTCTACTGCAGAAGCAGAGTATGTAGTTGTTGCATCATGTTGCTCACAATTGCTTTGGATCAAACAGCAGTTGGAGGACTTTGGAATCAAATGCGGAGCTGTGTCTATTTTTTATGATAACACAAGTGCTGTGAACATTGCCAAGAACCCAGTCCAATATAAAAGAACCAAGCACATTGATATTAGACATCACTTTCTTAGAGATAATATGGAAAAGGGTCTAATCACCATGAATTCTTGCAGGACTGAGGACCAAATTGCTGACAGCTTTACCAAAGCATTGAACAAAGTCCAATTTGAGAGGAACATGTTGGAGTTAGGGATGACCAAAATACATGGATGATCCAGCACTTTTTCTCCAAGGTTTGGCTAGTTAAGTATTCATTATTTTGCTTGTATATATAGTTGCTATTGTCCAGTCTAATTTTGTACTTTGTTTAAAGTATACTTGTTCAACTCAGTACCACTTGAGTGGTCTAATGTGTTCCCATGAAAGAACCAACTGAGTACGTAGAAGGAACCAAGACAAGCCTGAGGAACCATGTCCAGGTACATCACACATCTATTTATGTTAAGTGATATAACTAAAATTGATTGACTTTTGAACATGCATCAAGGAAACCTTCCATGTTTGTGTAACCTCCCAAAATCATAGAAAAATTCCTTTTGTGGTTACATATTTTAAACTTCAACCTACCCCACTTATTCTAGAAGCCTTAATGAGTTATTTCAAATAACCGTCAAATCCTAAGCTTTCTCGGTTTCCCAAAACTCTAAAAAGCTGCTCTACTTTCAAGCACCATCATTACTGCCTATTCCCTAGAGACTCCTAAACACACTGTTACTCTCTCACACTACTCATCTGAAGCAAGAGAAAGAGAAACATCTACCAAAATTCCTTATACTTTGTTCTCTCTCTCTCTCTAGTTCAAAACAAGAAAAACCTTTCTCTCAAAACCCTAACCAAAACTCACACCATGTCTCAAGCACAATCATCATCAGCCTCTCCGGCAAAAACCTCAGAAACCCACACCTCCAAAGAATCTACTCTCAACCCCCCTCCCCTCCTCCCCCCCCCCCCCCCCCGCCTCTACTCTTGCTGAAAGAATCGCCAAAGCGAGGTTAAAATTCCAAAAAAAGATGGGAAAGAAGGTTCCCAAGAAAGCTGTTGCGAAACCCTCACCTCTGACGTCGGCATCACTAGGTCCCACTGAAAAATCAGTTGAGGTAAGACATGACTCGACCCATGCTAGTTCTACTGCTTTAGATTTGGTTAAAGCCCTGGGAAATTGATCACTGAAACTTTAGTTAAAGGATTAGATGAACTTGTAGAAACAGTAGAGCCTAGTGGTACAACTGATAGGAGGAAAGTTAGTGAGGAAAGTTTGCAAGCTGTACTAGAGGACTTTGTCCCAGTGGTGGTTTTCATGTCCCTATAGTAACTGACAAAGTGGGGGAGATTGATGTAGTTGAAAATATATTAGAAAGAATAAGAGATCAGGATTATGTTAAGTCTCAAAAGGGCCCATTCGACGAACCTAGTTCGGAGGCTACTACCCTCGAGAAATTTTAAGTGGAGTCTGTGTTGGAAGGTCCAGTGGGTGAAGGACCTAGTTCTGTTGAAGCTACGAAGGAATTGGAGCAAGAACCTTGTTCTTCCTCAGTTCCTGCAGTAGCTGAGAATGCAGAACTTGATTGGACTGATTCTGAGCGAAACAAATAAGAGAAAATTCAGGCTAATGATGGTAACAGTGAAAAGGCATTGGAAAAACCAAAGAGAAGTGTGAAAAGAAAGTTTAGTAATAAGGATGAGAAGATGATAGGAGAAGAGGAAGAAGAGGAAGTAGTTTTTGTTAGTGAGACAAAGCCAGCGACAAAAAGAGAAGAAGATTGGTGAAAGGTGAAAGAGTTGTGTCCCAAAGTAGGCTGGTAGATGAGAGTGATGAAGACTCTCAGGGTGAGAATGAAGGTGATGAAGAACCTAATATAAAGGCAGTACCTAGGAGGGTGGCTACTAGGTCTGCTCTGAAACAGCATGTAGAAAAAATTGCAAATCTTGAGAAGAAGCAAGGCAAAAAGGTGGTAGAAGAGAAGCAGGAGAAAAATACTGTTGAAGCAAAGGTGGAAAGTGATGAGGATGGGGATTATGTTGACCCAAGTGATTCTGACACTGATAGTAAAGTAAAGGGCAAGAAGAAAAAGAAAGAGGCTGATGAAGAGGTTGATAGGGCAGCCTTCTTTTCTAGACACCAAGTGCTGGCTGGGAGTATATTGAGTGACTTGGAAGAGCATAACATGAGGCCTTTGTTGAGGAAGGTAGAGGATCAAGGGTGGCTGAACCTCTTTGCAAAGGAGAACAGATGCCTACATGCTGAGGAGATCAGAGAATTCTACATTAATTGTAGAGTAGCTGTAAGAAGGGTCTCTATGGTTAAAGGGGTGGGGATAAAGTTTGGAAGGAAGAAGCTAGGAGTCATTCTTCAGGTTCCTACTGAAGGATATTGCAAGTACATCAAGCTGAAAGGGCCTAAGAGAACTGATGGTGTTACTCCTCTTAGTGTTGTTAAGAAATTTTCATGCAAAACTAGACTCAGAAAGGAAAGAAAGGTTGAGAAGAAGGAGATGGAACCTACACATCAGTTGCTCCTTGAATTTGTCCATAGATTCCTGCTACCTAGAGGGGAGAGGAAATAGTGAGGCCTGTGCTCTTGACCTAACATATATGGATCTGCTGGATAGAGGAACAAGATAAATTTGCCTGGGCTGATTATAAGACATATAAAGAGGATTACAGATGCATATCAAAAGCCACACTCTTTGGTGCATTCCTACATCCTGCAGCAAGTCTTTGAGCATTTTTGGGTGCCCTTGGAAGGTGGAAAGAAGCCAACTCTGCATCAGATATTTGGTCAGAATGTGTTGAAGAACTGTGACTGCTTCAAGGACAAGAGATCATCCAAGAGGCCAGTGCAAGTTAAGCAAGAGCAGCCTGAGGAAAGTGAAGATTTTGGACCTGATGAAGCAATTGCAGCGGTGAAGGAATTGGAGCAGCATGTGTTGGATGTAGATGAAGAGAATGCTGAACTGAAGAGGCAGTTGCAGGTGAAGGATCAAAAAATTTATCGCTTAAAGATTGAGTGTCACGAGCATGAGGGCTAGTTGGTGGTAGAAATGGCCAAAAATTCAAGAAATATTGAGGCACTTGTCAAGCACTTCAACCTGAAGACCTGAATCCTACCCATTTCCTTCCATGTCCCTGTCCAAATCCTTGCTTTCCTTTACTATTTGTCCTTCCCTTGATGTGTGTTTTTAAGACAATCATTTTCTGTTATGTACTTATTGGGCTGTGTGTTTGCCACGCCCTAGATAATTGGTTTTAAATTGCTTTTATTTGAATTGGGTCATCCTATGATATATCTGGTTCTGGTTGGGCTCGTAGTCTAATTCATGTGTATTAAGTTGACTTTATTGCCTTGTGCTCTAGACTGGATGGTACTGACTTGTTCTTGCAGGATTTTGAATCTTTTCGATGATGCCAAAAAGGGGAAGAAGAAAATGTTGGGGTGTTTGTGACCTAACTCATCTGTTTTAAAATTTTCAAATATATTTTTGCTTCTGTGTTTTTGGTGTTTTTGTATGTCTAGGTTCTTGGGCAACATTTGTTTGTCATCATCAAAAGGGAGAATTTGTTGAGCTGAATGTTTTGAAGAATGACAAACAAAGGACCAAGTAGTTCTGGAGGAGAACTTGGTCCTTATGAAGAAGGGCACGACTGATCGAAAAGATTATGGAATGTAAATTCTTGCAGAACTAGGAATAGTGGCGCGTGAACTATTATGCATCCTAGTTAGCTAAAAGAGGTTGTGTCGTGGCTGCGCCTTTGAAGTATGAATAGGAGTTGGAACTAAACACGGAAAGAGTCACAGGAAATCTTGACTTGCCATATTTACAAGGTTTCCTTGTGGGATACTACTAGGGTTACAAAGCTCTTATACAAGCTAGTAATTGAGGCAGCCGATCCTCAGTTATTCACGACGAGAGTTGAGAGCAATCAAAAGGCGTCCAATAACTTTCAAAGTGACTTCACTGGTGAATACAACTGCTGAAGGTTAAATAGTTGAACTTAGGTATTCTGTCTAGGTTCTTGTTTGGAGTTGTCGTAGTTTTGTGCTATTATTGTTTTTACCTACATGCTTAGTTTAGAAGAAATTGTATTAGGTGAATCTTGTGAGAGTACTTTGTAAAGCTAGAGTTTAGCTTTGTTGAGTGATTAGGGTCTAGAGTGTAGCCCCTTGGTTACGGAGTTTTATAATCTAAAACTTGCTCTTTGCGTTAGTGGATTGATTCAAAATTTTCAGAGTGTGGGTCGTGGTTTTTTCTCCCTTGAGCAAGGAGTTTTCCACGTAAAAATACTGTGTTCCTTAAGTTTGCAATTTGTGTGTGCTGTGGCATCTGTCGTGAAAACTGTTGTGACAAGGACAAGGTTCTAGATGATAAGAATCTGATTCTTCGACGAAAATCGGAGGACACTATTCAATCCTCCTTCTAGTGTCCAAAGGAAGTGCTTAGATTATAACAATCAAGCACCAGTTTAGAAGGCAAAACTGTACTTATCAGTTTTGTTTGATTAGTGGAGCATAATATTTATCTCGAATAAGGAAAAGGAAAAAGAATTTCGTCTAGAAAAACCGAAATCAGATTCTAGTCATTAGTTAAGTTCTTCATAAGATATGTTTTACTCATATACATCCTCATCCTAGAGTTTGTATAATAATTCTCTTATTTTAAACTTTCTCTTATCTCAAATAAAGCAATACGGGTAAACCATATTTGAAACAGAATCCAAATTGTAAAAAGATTTCTAAGCTTGATTGGAATTGGCTATGTTAAACTCTATAAATACAAGTTAATTTGGCCAGAATTCTTTACTCACTCAAGAAATCTCAATAGAACAAATCAAGAACCAAAGTGATCGTGAAAGGTATTGTGTGCAAGAACAAAGGCTGGGCAGTAGTATCTGGCGGAGGAATATTTTTATAGTTTAGTCTGTTGTCTTAGTTCTCTATTATAGGCTATCGAGTTGTAATCTATCAACTTGTTAAGAAGCATATAGTAGAGGTTACTCTTTGGTGTAATAGGGTCAACCTGACTAGCTAATGTGTGGCTTGGAAGGTTCTAGGTACTAGAAGGTCTAGTTCCTTGATTGCATTACGTTGTAATCTAAAACTTGCTCGTTTTTCCTTTAGTGGAAGGTTGGAACCCCAAGAGTTTGGGTTGTGGTTTTTGATCCCTTGAGCAAGAATTTTTGCACATAAAAATCTATGTGTTCTTTACGTTTCCGCATTTTGTTAAGGTTCAAAGATAAGTGAAACTTGCAAGGAACCTGGTTCTTTGTAAGTTAAATAATCAAATTTAAGAGTGAGTTTTAGGAGCTTGAAAATCGGGTAAGAACACTATTCACTCCCCCCCCCCCCCCCAATGTCTTACAGAGGTGCACCAAGTGCAACAAAAAGATCTCAAAATGTAAAACTCTGACATCACTCACTGCATACAATGAAATTGCTTACTGAATTGTTTCCGATGTCTCTACTACATTTTAGGTCAATCAGAGATCGAGAATTCTTAATTGCAAAGCTATCATCAAATTTGAAAGATAACCATTTTAGACGCTTTTATGAATTAAAATAAGCATGATTCAAGTATTCACTCCTCATGTGCACAAATATAGTATATGTTACTCCTTTAACTAAGACCCAGATCCGTGTAACTAAACCATTAAATAGGCTAACTAAGATTTAGTTTGCCTAATCACTTGTACGTCCTGAATATATGTCTTAGATCAACTTGATCAAACTTGAACGGAGTGGAAGAACAAAATGAATATGTTTTCATGGAATAAATTGACGTCCTATTCACTTCAGTGCTAAATGGCAGTGAAGAAGAGTTTAGGATCATTCTCCTCACTACTACAAAATACGCGTTTTCCGAGGGAGAATGCCAATAATTTATCTTCTTGTTGGAACACATAGTAGTTGATATCAGGATTAGTTGATATGATCACCGGCTGCCCAACTAAACTGGTTTTAAATAACATTCCATACTTAAAAGAAGTAAGTTGTAAATTGATGCATTATCTTAGGGAATAACCATGGGTGAAGCTGCAAATAAACATTCTATCAAAAGAACTATATTTTGTATGTAGGACAAATATTAGTTTTTTTATTATTCTTTTTTGTTTCACCACTAGCAGTAACTATAACAAAGCAAGATATTGGCGCATTTTCAACACATTGCATATGCAACAAAAGTAATAAAATAAGTAAGAAGAGAGAAATTAATGAAAATTACGTATCTTGCCAAATGAAGGGTGGAATTCCTTCATAAGAATAACTGGAGAAGTACTCAAAGGTCTCTCCAATAAGGGGAAGTCTCATGAAGCCAGGAGGCAATACTCATTTGCATTCTGTATTCCTCCATTTATACACCAAGTGAGAGAAGAGGGGGGGGAGGGGGGAGGGGTTAATTAAAAAGCGTGTGAAGAAAGTCCTTCGCTGAAAAAGCTATTTTAATTTCAAACTGAAAAAGCTACTTTAATCCCATCGAGGACTGTCTGTGCAGGCTTTTCTGTATGTAGTAATTAATTAATTATGTTAACTAGGGAAGTCCCTCGCTGAAAACGTTCATCATTTTCTATTTTAATTCATTTATAAAATCCACTGACGGCAGTCACTCGATGGTTTTTTTACATATTATAAAATCTTTTTAACCAAAATTGATATAAAATATTTGGATGTTGTTTGATATATATTATTTTTTCTTTATTTTTTTCATTAATTTCACCGAGGGTAGAGTAAAATAATAATTTTTTTATTTTCATTTAAAGCACCAAGGGAAGTCCCTCGATATGTTTTCATCGAGGGCTGCCCCTCGCTACCTCTCTCTCAATATTCGATTGTTTTCTAGTAGTGACTCCTTCAATCCCATCGTAAACTACGCCATGTCGTTCACCATTACCAGCGGTGATGGACTAAACATAATAAGTTTGTAAAGGCATCACCATCACTTGACTTGATAATCAAGCACCAGTTTAGAAGGCACAACTGTACTTATTTTGTTTGATTGGTGGAATATAATATTTATCTCGAATAAGGAAAAAGAAAAAGGATTTCGTCTAGAAAAGACCGAAATTAGATTCTAGTCATTGGTTAAGTTCTTCATGAGATATGTTTTACTCATATACATCTTGATCCCAGAGTTTGTATAATAATTTTCTTATCTTAAATTTTCTCCCTCCAGTCCTTTTGAGGTGTAATGTTTGTCATTTGCATGTCCCTTAAGGAATCATAAATAAGTAGAATACTTTTACTAATTTAACCTTGGTATTTTGCACTAAATCATAATTGTTGTGTTTATTCTTTTCAAGAACAATTAATACTAGGGATATTAGGGAGAAAAAAGGTAAATTTTATCTTAATTAAATTGACAAATATTTTGAACCAACTATTTTTAGTAAATATGAAAACTAAAACTGACATAGAGAGTAACTTTCATCAGTTTCAAGAATTCAAATTCATTTGCTTATATCAAAATATAAGCTTTGATAAGAAAAACTGTTTTCCAATTTTAATATTCATGCAATATTTCAATATCCTTTCCTATTGTACTAAGTAAACAAGTCGATTTCACAATTTAAAATTTATGCTCAGATAAATAGCGTCGCATACATTGGGAATAGACAGAACGATTCATAATCCCCACGGTGAAATCATGAATGTAGCCACAAGAAGAAACTCCGATTAATTATTTCACACTTGCTTTATTGCAAGTTACATCGAAGGGTCAGTTGAACTGAAAAGTCTCCAAAGGAAAATCTAATGGAGACAAATTTACATCATGAGTAATAAAAGTGCTATAAATCTAATGGAGACAAATTTAATTACCAAAATATAGTGTTATGTGGAAAAAGGAAAATCAATTAATTGTTGCCATTGAACAACGTCCATAAAACGCAAAACTCAATGTCTGCTAGCCCGACTATCAAGGCAATCTAATCATAGCGAAAGTTCATCTAATTTGGAAAAAATAATCTCCAAACACTTCTATAAATTCGAAGCAAATTGGTGAATGCTAGTCATCAGCAATTCCCTAAAGCATAACATAGTGATCAACTATACCTACTTCTCTCATTTTCTTTATTCATATTAAGGTTTAACAATAACAATGAATTTGAGATTTGCATGGATTCATTCAATTTTCTTGATTGTTGTGTTATGGATGAGTGTCTATCAAGGCATTTCCAGTAGAGTCCTGCAAGGACTGTCCATGGCCGAGAGACACGAAAACTGGATGAGTCTTCATGGACGTGTTTACAAAGATGAAATGGAAAAGCTGAAACGGTTGCAGATATTCAAAGACAATGTTGAGTTCATTGAATCCACCAATTTGGCTGGTACTCGGCCTTATAAGTTGGCTATTAATGCATTTGCAGATCTTACTACGGAAGAGTTCTTAGCTACACGTACTGGATACAAATTTCATCCGTCCCAGAAGAATACCAATTCAGCTAACTCATTCAAGTATGGAGATTTGGCTGATGTTCCATCTACTGTTAACTGGACGGATAAGGGAGCAGTTACTCCTATCAAGGATCAAGGCTCATGCGGTAAGTTAATATGTTGACATTTGTTTATAATTTTATTTGGACTTCATTAAATTTATGCTACATTGACTACTTTTATTACTCCCTCCGTCCCATTTTAGTTGTCGCTTTAGCAAGTCTCATTTGTCTCAAATTAGTTGTCGCTTTAGCATTTCAAGACATTTTTTACCAATTCTTTCCAACTATGTCAATATTTAATAAAGAAGTATTTCCTAGAAAAGTCAATCCAGTTTCATTTATTAGGCGTAATATAGTAAAAGACAGTCTATTTATTGATTTATTAATGGGCGTGCATAAGCCTAAAGCGACAACTAAAATGGGACGGAGGGAGTAACTAGTTGCAATCATTTCCTTTTAATGATCTTTTATACATGTACATCTCATACTCAAAATCTCAAACTAATCATTATCTTTTCAACAAATGAACTACGTAAAAAGTTTCACATTTCTGAGTCAAATCACTCTTTTGGAATTGGATTCCAGGGGTACCATGTATATATTAAGAAGTCAAACATTTATATATGTACTTTTTATATAATATAGTGTAGTACATCGTTTACCCTTTTTAACGTAAAAATTTGGTACTTTTTATATAATATAGTGTAGTACATCATTTACCCTTTTAACGTAAAAATTTGGCAGGTTGTTGTTGGGCATTCTCAGCAGTAGCAGCAGTGGAAGGAATAATAAAGATTAAGAACGGCACGCTGCCCTCTTTATCCGAACAACAACTTGTGGACTGCGACAACTCAAATCATGGCTGCAATGGTGGCTTGCCAGAAAACGCGTTCGGCTTCATAGTCCAAAACGGAGGCCTTGTAGCAGAATCAGATTATCCATACCAAGGAATTGATGGCACTTGTGACAGTAACGCTAGTAACAATAGTGTCACAGCTAAGATCACTGGCTACGAGACTGTGCCGAAAGGCGATGAAATGGCATTGATGCAAGCGGTGTCTAAACAACCAGTCTCTGTTGGAATTGCTGTTGGAGATGATTTCAAATATTACGCCACTGGTATTTTCACGGGAGGTTGTGGAAGTGAAATGAACCATGCTGTTACAATTGTTGGATATGGTACCACCGAGGATGGCACTAAGTATTGGTTGATAAAGAATTCATGGGGGACTAGTTGGGGTATGGAAGGTTATATGAAACTTGCAAGAGATGTTGGAGAGGAAGGTGGCTTATGCAGCATCGCCATGGACGCCACTTACCCAACTATTGATTGATCGATTTTCTGAAGACCAAGAAGATATAGAATTGGGATTATTCAGTATCTAGTTATAATACTTGCATTATTTTTCATGTAATTCACACATGATGCACTTGGCATTCAAATTGAGAGTTATGTGTTAAATCTTCAGAAAAAATACATCTAAGGACACACCTAGATTGATTTCTATAGTGTCAAATTTGAGAATTAGGACATATTGTACCACATCTAATGTGCTATATATATGACATAAAATATGTCGATTTTACTATATATATCTAGTAACCAGTGCAATTACTTTTTTAATTGATCCAAAGGCATGAACCCAACTTCTCGGACAGCTCAAACGACCAGAAATCATGAGTGTCAGACAAGAACTGTACCAGAAATATCGGTGCCCAGTCCTTTTATTCGACAGTATGTAATTGAATGCCTATAATCATAAGCAACTAGAAAATAGTGTGTCTTGTTACTTCGCATAAAACATGTGTATTGGAGGCACAGTTAATATATTAATAATTACTACAAAGTTTGATTGCATAATGTAATACGACGAAACTAATATTTGATGAAGTCACTTGATATCTATACACATAAATGATTGATTAAATATATTAAAGAACTGTATAGCATAATAGTTGAAGATTTCCTAGAGCAGCGATGATTTAACACATAAATGTGAAAAACTCCACATAGTTTGAGGAGAAGGAATTACAGAGCAATAAAAAGCCCCTCTTTTTATTGACAATTTTAATATAAGAGTAAATATCACATGAATTATGAGAAAGACATAATGTGAGTCATTTTGGTAGATGGACTCTTTTGTACCAGAAGGCAGGTGGATTCTTATGTCTCAATGCACGCAGATAAACTTTTATGAGAAGAATGGGCCGAAAGACCCTCTCAAGTCTTTAATTATAAAAAGGGACATGAGTGGAGCGTTGAATAACGCGTGCGTTTAACATTAAATCATGGGCCAGATTAGAAACAACAAAACTTGCGGGGTGGGTGTATAAAGGCTTAATACATGTACTAAAATCCACACTAAATTATTACCATGTTTGGTTGCTTTGGTGGAGTTTTAATACTTGCATAAAAATAATACAATGTTTGGTTAAACTTTAAGATATAATGCCCGCATAACTTAATGAGGAAATCTATGTATTATTTTATGCGGGGTAGAAGGTGGAATTAATAATGTGGGTATTAACAATGTAGGTATTAAAATTTAAAATGACAATATTAACCCTCATAATAATAAAGATAATTTTAAATTATATTTAAGGAGTAACTAAATATTTTAAATTATAACATTGTAAATTAATTTGTAATATATTAGTGATTCAAGAAATAATTCCTATAACTAATATCTACATTACTAATACCCACATTATTAATACCCGCATTACTAATACCCGCATTATTAATACCCACATTGCTAATACCCACATTGCTAATACATACATTATTAATATCCGCGTAAACTCTATCTCAACCAAACGACCCGTTAAAGTGATTATTCAGATCAGACATAAAAAAGAGATTGACACAGGTCCCTCGACTGTAGACATAAAAAATTAATGTGCGCGAATTTATTACATACTTTTCCCACATATTACAATGAATTAATTAATTGGAAAGTTTGATAGAGCAGCCAAGATTCACCTTTCCTATTACAACTAACTAACTATATATATATATATATATATATATATATATATATATATAGTTAGTTAGTTAGTTAGTTAGTTGTAATATATATATATATATATATATATATATATATATATATATATATATATATATATAGTTAGTTAGTTAGTTAGTTAGTTGTAATAGGAAAGGCGAATCTTGGCTGCTCTTTTGAACCCAGGATCCCTTATTAAATTTGAACTCACTTTTTCAGTAAGCTATGTATGCTATTTTGCTTAAGTGAATTCAAAGTTAAATTTTATAGGCATTTTTTTTCAAAACAATCGAGCTGGGTTGAACTGATCCCACTTGTTCCTTCATGTGTTCGCCCCTGATCACAACTATACGTGATGAATCAAATTATGCATTGTCCTGTTTGCTAAAGCCATAATAAAAAGACTTAGATCAGTCTAAAGTCTAAAACATTAAATAGGCTAACTAAGATTTAATGCGCCTACTCACTTGTACGTCATGAATATATGTCTAGATCAACTTGTACAAACTTGAATGGAGTGGATGAACTGAAGGAAATATATTTTAGTGGACTAAATTTGACATCCTAATCACTTAAATGACAGTAAAGAAGAGTTTAGGATCATTCTACTCCTTCAATTCCATCGAAAACTACGCCATGTCGTTCACCATTACCAGCTTTGAAGGACTAGACTAAACATAATAAGTTTGTAGAAAAAGCATCACCATCACTTGACTTGATCATCAAGCACCAGTTTACAAAAGGCATCACAATCACTTGACTTGATTGTCAAGCACCAATTTAGAAGGCACAACTGTACCTATCAATTTCGTTTGATTGGTCGAGTATATAATATTTATCTCAAATAAGGAAAAAGAAAAAGGATTCGTCTAGAATAAACCAATATTAGATTCTAGTCACTAGTCATAGGGTTAAGTTCTTCATAAAATATATTTTACGAGGGAGTTTGGCAAGGAATTTCCTCTCCAAACACGCGATAGAGAGGGAACTCTTTGGTAAAAAGCTTCGTAGAAAAATCTTTTTGGCAAGAAAATTCCCTAGCCAACAGTTAGGTAGGCCCTTTTTAATAAAGTGTGTCAGTGAAATTTGGCGGAGGAATTCCCTCGCCAATTGTAATAAAAAATATTTTTTTTATATCCAATTTTTTTTACATCCCTCGCCAGCATAATAATCCTGCTAAATAAAACCATTAGAAACAACATATAAAGCAGCAACAAAAACCAAAATAGTCACTACAATGACGGTAAATACTTACCCACACCGGGTGTATACACCCAACCAATAAATGCACACCATTTGTTTACAAATACATAATTATCACTCAATCATGGTTAATTAATATACATCCTCTCTTTATTAAATCATTTGATCATGGTTAATTTTCATGGTTAGGTGTATACACCCGGTGTGGGTAAGTTTTTTCCCTACAATGACATTCAATTAAACATCCAATTAACAAACAACGTAGTCTAACATCTAATTAACAAAAAGACGTTAACAAACTAACATAAAGTCACACAACACATAAGCAAAAATCAAGTCTAGTACAAACAAAGTCTTTCTTTCCATAATAACATCTTAATAGAGGTAGGAAAAAAAAAAGGTAATATTATGTCAAGAACTTCTTGTACTAATTTCTTCCTTTTTTCAACTTCTTCATCCAAATCCGATTCCGGTACCATATCAATTGAGTCTTCAATTGTATCTTGAACAATTTCAATTGAGTCTTCGATCGTATCTTGAACAATTTCAATTGAGTCTTCGACGTTCATATCCATGATATATTTGATCTTGATGGAAGAGATAAAAAAGTCACTTAAAAATTATTCCACCACAACAAATCTAAGTTCATCAACCATACTAAATCCAAGTTCATCAATTCATCACTTAACATTAAGCCGACTTAACTAATTTAATTAGCCAAATATAAAATTGTCCATTAGTACTTCTAAGGATTGTAACAAAACAACTTAAACAAATTTAACTTTTCTTTTACAAATTAAATAAATATTAACCAAGATATATAGGATGAGCTCATAAGCTTCCTAAATTCAAGACTACTTTTCTACACATACTTTTGTGGATTTTATTTATGTATTTATCTATTCTTGAGTACTCAAAAGTGGAGAAAATTAAACATATGGTTAGAGTAACTAGTAGTAAATGAAAACCGTGTATAATTTTCAGTGAACAAAGTTAAATAATAGTTAATAAATTAATATAATTAAATAAATATAGTTAAATTTTCATTAAAAACAAAAAAAATAATACAATTAAAAAATAAAAATCATACCTTTTAAAAGGGTCGCCGGTGGCAGTGGTAAACGACTGTCGGTGTCCTGAATTTTTTTTTTAAAAAAAAAATTGTTAAAGCGATAAAAAAAATAGTATAAAGGGGTTGGGGATATCGGGGGTGAGTCGTACTTAGCTGACCGAAGTTATTTTGATTGCCAGCGGGGTGGAATGTGATTGGTACAGTGGGGTTTTGAGTGAGGAGAGGCGGGGGTTTCTTTTGAAGAAGATGGGAGGGGATGTTGTAGATCTGAAGAAGTCGACGAATTTATATATATATATATATATATATATATATATATTTTTTTTTTTTTTTTTTTTTTTTAAATTAGCGAGGAAATTTCCTCGCCAAGCAGCCTGACACATTTATTTTTTAAAGTGGCGAGGAAATTCTGACACATTTTTTTAATTTTTTCAAGTGTTGAGGGAAGCGACTGATTTTTTTAATTATTTTTGACGAGAAAAATTGTGGTTTGGCGAGGGAATTCCCTCTCTGGATAGTGTTCAGAGAGGGAATTGGCTCGCCACCTCTTTTCTCGTAGAACGTTCATGTTTTAGTAGTCATAATTCTCTTATTTTATAATTTTCACCTAAGTCTAGCTATGAACATAATATAATTTAAATAACTTTCCTCAGCTTCAAGAAGAGAAATTTACTTACTTTTATCGAAATCCAAACTTTGATAAGAAAAATGTTTTCCAAAAATTAATTACTCAAAATAGTCAGTTTCCTTTTTTTTTTTTTTTTTGTACTAAGTAACAAGTCAATTTCACATTTTAAAATTTATGCTCAAACAAATAGCATCGCATTCATTGGGAATAGACACAGAATGATTAATAATCCATTCGGCAAAAATCATGAATGTGGCCACATGATAAAACTCCGATTAATCACATTTCACACTTGCTTAATTGCAATTTACGTCGAAGGGTCAGTTGAACTGGAAAGTCTTCAAAGGACCAAATGAATAATGAATGGGCTGTAATATAATAAATCTAGTGGAGACAAATTTAATTACCAAAATCAAGTCTATAGCTAGTGGAAAAATGAGAAAACAATTACTACTAAATTGTTGCCATTGAACAACGTCCATGAAACGCAAAATCCCATATGTCTGCTAGCCCGACTATCAAGGCGTTTGGGTAAAAAAAAATCTCCAAACACTTCTATAAATTCGAAGCAAATTGGTGAATGCTAGTCATCAGCAATTCCCTAAAGCATAACATACTGATCAACTACACCTACTTCTCTCATTTTCTTTATTCATATTAAGGTTTAACAATGAATTTGAGATTTGCATGGATTCATTCAATTTTCTTGATTGTTGTGTTATGGATGAGTGTCTATCAAGGCATTTCCAGTAGAGTTCTGCAAGAACTGTCCATGGCTGAGAGACACGAAAACTGGATGAGTCTTCATGGACGTGTTTACAAAGATGAAATGGAAAAGCTGAAACGGTTGCAGATATTCAAAGACAATGTTGAGTTCATTGAATCCACCAATATGGCTGGCACTCGGCCTTATAAGTTGGCTATTAATGCATTTGCAGATCTTACTACGGAAGAGTTCTTAGTTACACGTACAGGATACAAATTTCATCCGTCCCAGAAGAATACCAATTCAGCAAACTCATTCAAGTATGGAGATTTGGCTGATGTTCCATCTACTGTTAACTGGACGGATAAGGGAGCAGTCACTCCTATCAAGGATCAAGGCTCATGCGGTAAGTTAATATGTTGACATTCGTTTATAATTTTATTTGATCTTCATTAAATTTATGCTACATTGTCTACGTTTACTAACTAGTTGCAATCATTTCCTTTTAATGATCTTTTATACATGTACATCTCATACTCAAAGTCTCAAACTAATCATTATCTTTTCAACAAATTAACTACGTAAAAAGTTTCACATTTCTGAGTCAAATCACTCTTTTGGAATTGGATTCCAGGGGTACCATGTATATTATTGAGAAGTCAAACATTTATATATGTACTTTTTATATAATATAGTGTAGTACATCATTTACCCTTTTTAATGTAAAAATTTGGCAGGTTGTTGTTGGGCATTCTCAGCAGTAGCAGCAGTGGAAGGAATAATAAAGATTAAGAACGGCACGCTGCCCTCTTTATCCGAACAACAACTTGTGGACTGCGACAACTCAAATCATGGCTGCAATGGTGGCTTGCCAGAAAACGCGTTCGGCTTCATAGTCCAAAACGGAGGCCTTGTAGCAGAATCAGATTATCCATACCAAGGAACTGATGGCACTTGTGACAGTAACGCTAGTAACAATAGTGTCACAGCTAAGATCACTGGCTACGAGACTGTGCCGAAAGGCGATGAAATGGCATTGATGCAAGCGGTGTCTAAACAACCAGTCTCTGTTGGAATTGCTGTTGGAGATGATTTCAAATATTACGGCACTGGTATTTTCACGGGAGGTTGTGGAAGTGAAATGAACCATGCTGTTACAATTGTTGGATATGGTACCACCGAGGATGGCACTAAGTATTGGTTGATAAAGAATTCATGGGGGACTAGTTGGGGTATGGAAGGTTATATGAAACTTGCAAGAGATGTTGGAGAGGAAGGTGGCTTATGCAGCATCGCCATGGACGCCACTTACCCAACTATTGATTGATCGATTTTCTGAAGACCAAGAAGATATAGAATTGGGATTATTCAGTATCTAGTTATAATACTTGCATTATTTTTCATGTAATTCACAAATGATGCACTTGGCATTCAAATTGAGAGTTATGTGTTAAATCTTCAGAAAAAATACATCTAAGGACACACCTAGATTGATTTCTATAGTGTCAAATTTGAGAATTAGGACATACTGTACTACATCTAATGTGCTATATATATGACATACAGTGTGTCGATTTTACTATATATATATCTAGTGACCAGTACAACTACTTTTTTAATTGATCCAAAGGCATGAACCCAACTTCTCGGACACCTCAAACGACCAGAAACCATGAGTGTCAGACAAGAACTGCACCAGAAATATCGGTGCCCCGTCCTTTTATTCGACAGTCCGCAATTGAAAGTCCGCAATTGAAGCTTATAACCTAGGGTAATTTTCACAAATGGTCACACAACTATAATTTATTTTTTTTATACTTTTTTCCCTATTTTTTTTTTTTACAAATAACCATTAGAGAAATTTAAAAATGGAGACTTACCAATAAGCTTAGTTATTTTTTTTTTTAAACTTTGTTATGATAGATTTTAGAGAATATGTATTTTTTAGTTTCACCATTACTAATATATATAATTTAAATACAAATCAATATAACGATAATAGCATCTAGATTCTTCCATTTAAAAAAGAAGAGGTAAATCTAAGTTTAAAATTAATGAAATGCAAAATAACGAAAATACTAAAAGGTATAAACAATGAATATAGAGAGGAAATGATGAACTTTTTTTATTATCTTCCAAGTATTCAAGTGTGACATTCAATAATCTAGAACATTACAATTTATAGGACAAAAAGATCATCCAAAGGTTACAATATTAAGTGTCCTACCTAATAGATACATGTAACTCACAAAAGGTTCATTGTATAGCAAGTAGTGGAGAAGTGAATGGACATCCACAATAAAGTGGATTTATAACACTCCCCCTTGGATGTCCATTAAAGATAATGTGCCTCGTTGAAATCTTACTAGGAAAAACCCAGTGGAAAAAAGCCTAGTGAAGGAAAAAAAGTACACACATCATGTAATATATATTGAGAGCTGCCTCATTAAAAACCTTACAAGGAAAACCCAATTGGGGCAAAACCTTGATAAGTGAAAAAGAGTATAGCGCGTATTTTACTCCTCCTGATGACAACATCATTTAATATCTTGAAGACGTCACATTCCAAATTGTATATCAGCTTCTCAAATGTTGAGGTTGGCAATGACTTAGTGAAAAGATCCTCCATACTGTCACTGAAATGAACTCTTCAACATTAATTTCATTATTCTCTTGAAGATCATGATTGAAAGGAATTTTGCTTAATACCATCTCTTTTAGTTGTCTTCCTTTTAGCTGAATTGTCTATGAAATATTTCATATAATATTACTGAATATTCATCTTCAAAGAAAGGTCACATTGTTGCTGAATAAGTTGAGTCCTTGGACTCAATCATTTATATTGTCGGCTAGCTTGATGTATGGCTATTATCTCTTCATGATTTGAAGATGAAACAGCAACAATGTATTTAGTAAAGTGTCATAATATAGATATACTTCCACAAGTAAATAGCTAGTTGATATCAGGCTTTGTAGATCAAGTAGATACCATGTATTCTTCTGACGTCTTCGCATTGAGGAAGAACTAAATCTTGTCAATCATTTATATTGTCGACTAGCTTGATGTATGGCTATTATCTCTTCATGATTTGAAGATGAAACAGCAACAATGTATTTAGTAAAGTGTCATAATATAGATATACTTCCACAAGTAAATAGCTAGTTGATATCAGGCTTTATAGATCAAGTAGATACCATGTATTCTTCTGACGTCTTCGCATTGAGGAAGAACTAAATCTTACCAATAAGCTTATAACAAAAACTATAACCAGTGGAGTATATTTGGTAAGATACTTCAATGCACCCACTGCATTAAAATATGAAACTTCAATACCAAGAAGCTCGCTAACGCGATTTTACCACATGTGGCCGGATTGTTTTAATTCGTATAAATATTTATGAAGCTTCATTGAATAGGTTTTCCGGGAACCTTTATATGCTTCAGGCATTTTGATTCCTTCAAGTATTTTAATAAATATATTGTTGTTCAATGAGCCATTTAAAAGGCTTTTCCAACATTTATACGCATATCAATTCTTTCATGTACTGTCAGCCATACAACACACCTAAAGGTGATTGCATCCACCAAAGGAGAATATAGCTCCATATGATCAATGTCAGATCTATGCGCCTCAAGTCGTACTTTATATTTAACGACTTATTTTCATCAATATTTTTTTTTTTTTTGCATAAAAACATTTTTGTACACCACTAGCTTTGCACCTTCAGGTGTTCGGACTATAGGTCCAAAATCTTCATGTCACCCGAGTGAAGCCAATTTTCGCTTGAATGCATTTTTCTATTTTGACCAATAATTTCATGTCTGCATTCCAAACAGACTTAAGCTCAAGATCCTCATAATCATATAAAAATTGAGCTTTTAAAATATGCAAGATATCGTCAAATGATAATTTTAGATCGATTCCACATACAACATAACTTATTGAGTTCTCTACACATTCATAAATTTTCAGGTACCTGAATCTCTCATGATGAGGTTTTATGAAGTGTTATGTCGTGGGCTCTTCTAGAGCCCCACCTCCTTATTTGACCATCTCAAATATTTGCTCCTTTCTTTTTTCAAGGACTTTTACCTTTGGAACTGTGTCGCATCCTATTTTTAACCAAACCGGTTGAGGCCTAAAATAGGACTCGACTTATAGTGTAACTCACGGGTAAAGAGTTGGAGTCGCCACCTAACATATTTTTTTAACTAGGCGTATAAGGGCACCTACTTTGTGTCATACCCGATTTTGGACTCAACTCAAGGCGAGTCGGGTTTCGGATTTCACTGGGTGACTCGTTTGAGTTTAAGAGTTGGAGTCGCCACCTAACATATTTTTTAACTAGGCGTATTAGGGCACCTATTCTGTTTCTAGCTAATTTTAGAATTAACTCCGAAACTTAATCTACGAACTAGAAATTCTAAGTAAGAGGTTCAAGTTAACTCGAGAGGAAGGGGTTAGGCACCTCTCGAGCTCCACCAAATGTGGTTACCGGCCGAACTTTACAATTGTGATTCTAAGTATTATGAAATAACAAACTAAAAATAAACGAATAATAAAATTACTATTTATGCATGTAATAATTAAGATGAAAAGATTTCAATTCGCTAATTGACTTCCTCCTTCAAGAATTTCTCCTAGCAAAAGGAGAAAAATGAATTAGTCAAATAATAATAATAATAGTAATAATACTAATAGGAATAATAATAATAGTAATAAAAAAAGATTTTGTTTTCTTCCAAAATATGTTATCGTCTCTCATTCTACCTCGCAAAAATATAAAGAAAATAAGTTAGTGAATAATAATAATGATAATAATGAAAATAATGAAATGATAATAATAATGATAATAGCGATAATAATAATAATAATAATAATAATAATAATAATAAAATAAAGGGAAAGAGGATTTTTAAAAGTGTAGGCTCAGGTATGTATGATTCAGCTAGAGGTTAGGGACGTCGGTACGGCTGCAAACACGACGGCCGGTCGTGTTGCCTTGCCAAGTGCCGGTCCCACCACTCAATCGCCGGCTCGTTTTGCAACTACGGCTCATACAAGTCATCATAACCTATTTGTTTAGGGATACGGGAATGGGACGGTTCAAGTGTAGTATCTGTTCGAATCAGGCCTCAAAAAAGTGTGCATAATTATTCTCCTTGGCCTTGCACTTTTTTAGTACAATACGGCTCCTAATTATTAGTAAATGTCCATAACACCGGATGAACCAACTCCAACAAGTAAATGGTCGACAGTGAAATCAATAACAGCGTCCAACCTATTTTTGCGATCTGCAAAGCTAAACAAATACCAAAGATCAAGTGTAATAAAGTCAACTCAGTCAAAAACATATACATAGCAGAGTAGAAGAAAAGGAATGGATACACCATTCCCACGTAGGACAAACATAAACAAATCAGAAGAATGTCGTCAAGCATCAGAAGATGGGGGAGCGACTACCGGTGTCTTTTCCCGGCGAGAATTGCCATAGCGTCGCTGCAATCCCACGTTCCCATTTCCAAGTTCTGATTAACAAACATAACCACACCAAAACAAAACAGAGGTAGCAGAAAGGAATAATCCGGACAACCCAGAATCAGAGGATTCGAATTTCTCGAGTGAACCAGAATAAATGGAAGCAATTATCTCCAAACCATTATCAGTCCAGCCCCTGCAAAAATGGAAACGGGAAGTGCGACCAAAAACGAATCCAAGGAAAACAGACAGAATTTTAAATGAAGAAACGGAATAGCATCGCAGGTTATAATTCTGGCTAGCAATTTCGGCGAACGGAATAAACATATAGACGGAGGAGCAACCACCCATCTGTGTATAATGATGGCGTCGATACCACTCCGAATCTTGTCTTGCCCCGCTCCTCTTTCCATGTTTCTGATGTTTCCCACCGCTATCAACGGTGATTCTCGTTTGTGATTCGTATCCCCATATCCCCCAACCTCACTAGCTCGATTGGGGTGTGTGTTTGGAGATTCAGGCAGTGGTGAGTGTGTGAGGGGTGTTGATGGCGTGTTGATGTAAAGGAGGAGGAGGCGAGGGATTATAGCAGTGGTGCCACAATGAAGATGGGGGTAATTTTTGGGGAGATAATGGAGGAAGAAGGAGTGTATACCGTGTATGTGTGTGTATTGGTTATGTGTAGTACTGTTCTTTGATTATGTGTAATTATGTATCTGTGGGAAGATGAGGACGATGGGAGTGTACTGTAGAAGAGGGAGTCGGGTACTGTGAATATGGTGTAGTTGTATGAAGAAGGAGGAGAAGGTGGGGTCCCTGCGTGGGGTATTATTTGGAAGTACTGATGATATTGTGTAGTGTGTAGTAGTCGCTTGGGTGAATAATTGATGATAGTGTATATAGGATTAGGAAAATGGTTGTTGGCGTAATTAGAGAAATTAGGGGGATTGGAGATTGATTTAGGGAGGAATTTTGGGGGGATAATTTTAGGGATTAGGATAATAATTTAGGAGAAGATTTGGGGGGGGGGGGGATGAACTTGGACGGGAAGACGTATCTAGACTATTATTTGGTCTAGATTCAAGGTAGAATTAGGAAGAAGGTTTGGGATTTAAAAATTCAAATATTAAGGATGTACTTGGTTAGGAAATTTGGCTAGGTTCAGAGTAAAATGTAAATAAATAAATAAAGATAAATAAAGAATTTTGGGTAGTAATTTTGAAATACGGAAGAATTAATAATAAAAAGGAATTTGGACACTTTAATTGGCCAATATTTAACTTAAAGGTGTAAAAAAATAAAATATAGATATACATATATTATAAAATGCACAAATAAATATTAAATAAACTCAAATAAAATTATTTAAATATATATAATCACAAATAATTACTAATTTGTACAAATAATCATAAATTGAAACAAACTCTATATGTAGCCTAAATGACGTAATTATATAATATAGCCACTAATATTATAAACGCACTAATTTCACAAATAGTCACAGTTTTGACAAATAGCCTAAGTGATGCAAAAGTTACGTAATATAACCACACTTAAGTATATAATATATAAATAGAGGATAACGCACGTAAATGCATGATTTCTAATGCATATTTTACACAAATAGTCACATTGCACCCTTAAGTTGAATTATGGCCAATTTTAGAAATAGAGGGGACAAAATTGGGTGTCAACAGCTGCCCCTCTTTGCCCGGGGATGATAAAAGAGTCTTCGGGCAAAGATAGTTAATGGAGTAGCCAATTTTATCACAACTGGTGGGCAAAATGATTGAACGGGGAGAAGGGGAGTTTTGGAGGGTATTTTGGCCGAACCCCGGTCTCTGAGTTGCCTACATATCTCGGGTTTCACAAGAATCAGGCCATGTGTAGTTCTAGAATGGCATATTGCATGTGTGAGATATTTATGGCGCACGATTTTGGATTAAAGACTAAACTTTTCCCAGTATGTAAAGTTTTGATTTGTATATGCTTTGCCTTTTGGCGAGATAAATAATGAATGGGGAAAAGGCGCTAGCGAAGATGAGATAACATCAATAGACCGAGCATGGGAAAAGAGGCTTATAATCGTCCTAGTTATAAATATGTGGCACGCTACACACCCATAAAAAGGAGTTTATATGTACATAGTTTCCACTTCGTCTCGATAAATGAGTAAACTCGCCTCCAATATTGCCGTGATTGAGCTGGGAGGAATTTGAGGAGCGAGTTTTATAAATGCGCACGATTAAGCGCGAAAACATGCACGATTGACGCAGATAGGCTTGGGTAGGTAAAGTAGGCATCAGTTGGAAGGAAAGGCAAAATGACATCCTAATTCGCAATGCAAGATTAGGTAGATTACTTGTGAGGGCATGAAATGATCGGCTTTTGGGCATGTCAGAATTCGACAGAATAGGTATTTTGTAGGTAGGCAAAGGCGTTGTCGAAGTTGAGAAAACATCGATAGATCTAGTGTGGTGGAATAGGCTTGTAAATGCCCTAGTTATGAAGATATGGTGCACGACACACCCATAAAGAGGGGTTTACATGGGCACATTTTCCACTATAACTCGATAGAGTAGTCATCTTGGCCTCGACATTGTCTTGAATGGACTGAGGAATATTGAGGAGTAAAGCACGATGAATATGCACGATTCAAATAGATAGGCACGATTAGGAAGGAACACGGAGCTGGTACCTAATCGGCGAGGAAAGATTAGGCAGATCACCACTGCGAGCATAGGATTGTGGCTTGGAGCGCTTTGGAACTTGGTGAAATAGGCAAATTGCGGGGTAGCAGAAGCATTGTCTATGGGATTAGGCCTTTTGAATTGGGTTTTAGGATGATGCTTTGAGGTATATTTGAGGCTTTGTGGTTGCACAATTGGTAGTGACTTTGAGAGCAGGTGTGAGAGTGGGATGCAGGGGTTTGTCGAGAGATCGGAGAGTCCCCTATATCAAAATCAAGAAAAATGCAAATTGAGATAAAAACAAAGATAAGTAACTTCCCTGTTGAGTTGAGCTCTCCTTTGTCAAGTCCGCTTTCAGGTGCTCAGTGCTAGGAAATGTGCGCCTCTCCTCTGGGGGATGTCCATTTGCTAAGTGCTTCTCGTCATGAGGTAGTTGCTTTTTCGTGTCGGGCTGTTGTTGGATCATCTTGCCAGTGCAACTCCGGATTGTATGTCTATTGATTTTCGTCTTTTAAATCTATGCTTGTCACGTCGGGCTGTATATTCATTTTGTATTGAGCCGTGTATATTTCATGCAGGGTTGCCTATCATTCTTTCATCTTGGTTGCGCACCCTTTGCTATGTTATCCTTTCGCCAGGCTGTCTACCCTTTGTCATGTTGTCCTCTCCTTGGGATGTCTACCCTCCAAGCTGTCTTCCTGTTACAATGTCAAAATTTGCATCGGGCTGTGTACCCTCCGCGGTGTCAGTTTCGACATCGGGCTGTGTACCATCCGTCGATGCTTCAGGCTGTGTACTCTCAGTAAAATTACAATGCAAATCGATATCGGGTTGTGTACCCTCAATCGATGCTTCGGGCTGTGTACTCTCAGCTAATGTAAATAACAAATCGATATCAGGTTGTGTACCCTCAACCGATGCTTCGGGCTATATACCCTCAGCTAATTTAAATGCAAATCGATATCGGGCTGTGTACCCTCAACCGACGCATCGAGATGTATACCCTCAGCTAATTTAATATGCAAATCAATATCGGGTGGTGTACTCTCAAGCGATGCCTCGGGTTGTGTACCCTCAACTAATTTAAAATGCAAATCGATATCGGGCTGTGTACCCTCAACTGACGCCTCCGACTGTGTACCCTCAGCTAATTTAAAATGACAAATCGATATCGGGTTGTGTACCCTTAACCGACGCCTCGGGCTGTGTACCCTCAGCTAATGTAAATGACAAATCGATATCGGGCAGTGTACCCTTAATCGACGCTTCTGGTTGTGTACCATCAGCTAATGTAAATGACAAATCGATATCAGATTGTGTACCCTCAATCGACGCTTTGGGCTGTATATCCTCAGCTAATGTAAATGACAAATCGATATCGGGCTATGTATCCTCAAGCGGCGCTTCGGACTGTGTACCCTCAGCTAATGTAAATGACAAATCGATATCGGGCTGTGTACCCTAAACCGACGCTTCGGGCTTTGTACCCTCAGCTAATGTAAATGACAAATCGATATCGGCCGTGTACCCTCAATCGACGCTTCAGGCTGTGTACCCTCAGGTAATGTAAATGACAAATTGATAACAGGCTGTGTACCCTCAATCGACGCTTTGCGTTGTGTACCCTCAGCTAATGTAAATGACAAATTGATATCGGGTTGTGTACCCTCAATCGATGCTTCGCATTGTGTACCCTCAACTAATGTAAATGACAAATCGATATTGGGCTGTGTACCCTCAATCGACGCTTCGGGTTGTGTACCCTCAGCTAATGTAAATGACAAATCGATATCGTGGTGTGTATCCTCAATCGACACTTTGGGCTGTGTACCCTCAGCTAAATTAAAATGAAAATTCGACATCGGGCTGTGTACCCTCAGTCGATGCATCAAGAGTAAAGTAAAGTGCAACAAATAGAATGCTATTGTATGTCATGCGATGTGCTAAGGAGGCTATCATGTTGCTGTTGTAAGGACTTTTCTTTAAATTTTTTAGGGGACCTCAAAAATTTCTGCCCCAATGTCAAGTTTGCGTCGTTTGGAATTTTTGAGGGGATCCTCAAAAATTCTGCCCCAATTTATTATTCATGACAGATCACCGAGAGAGGGTGGTTGCATTGCACTAAACACCAATGTATTGGCTAGAAGCCTGCATTCGTCTTTTAGTGTGACGATTGGATGCATTGATGACTATGAGTATGCGGATATTTTGCATACTCAGACTGAGGTTTGATATTTGGATTTTTCTAGATTTGAAGATTGCCCAGAATTGTATTTGTCTTAGGTCGTGCTTTCGAAAGCAATGGAGCTAACTTTGGTGGATAGGCCTTTGTAGAAAGTGTGTTTGTGGTTTGGGAGTTGCAGTTGCCCTTTGTTGGTTCTTTGTTGTACCACTGCTTTGCTTTGGGTCAATCGGACTTTGAACTTTATGTTTCGGTGTTGGATGTCTTGCGGTGTTATGGTATGGAATGTTTGAGTGTAGATCTTGTTGGATCGAATTTAGGAATGGACATTCAGGGGGTAGTTTGTCTGCTGGTTGCAATGTCATTTGATTGGGCTAAAGGAACAAAAGCGTGAGGTTTTTCTTTTTGTATGTCTTCGATAGTGTTGAGTCTGATAAGGTTATAGTTGGAAGTCTTGACGGAGGAGGGTTGTTTATTGTGTAAGTTGGGTGCAGTGTCTTTTGACTGAGCCAAAGGAATAAAGATGTGAGGTTTGTGAGCTTGGTCGTATAGTGATCAGATTTTTTTGTCATGACTTTCGTGTGAGTATAATGAAGGTTGTACGGTATTGGGATCGTCTGAATGATATTGTTGTCATATGTTGGTGGTTCGAAGGACTTTGTTGCAGAGGAAAGTGTTTTCAGGTTGGCTTGCTATTTCGGCTTTTCTAAATACAGATTCTTGACCAGTTTCAGTGTCCAAATGCGAAGCAACCGTAACAAAGTGGTGAAATGCATAAAATAGTGTGGGCATGTTAGCAAAGACTTGAAGCAAAAATGACACATGAGCTTAAGAGAACGCCTAGACCGTAGATGACATATTAGCGCTTGAATTTGGAGGTCGTGATAGATCATATAGATATCACAAGAGACTGCCTAAGTGCTTTATGTAGAAATCAAGGCAAGGATTTTGGTCATACGACCAATGTTTGTTTAAGTGGGAGTTGAGGGGGTTGAATGTCAATGAAAAGTGGTAAAGATGTTATGTAAGAATGTTGGCTTTTGTCGAATACCAGGACCTTGAGTGCATTTGTCTTTCTTTCCAAATTTGTCTATCATGACGGCTACATGTCTTTCAAAGAGGTTCTCAGTGCCTTTCATGCTTTGCAACATTTTTCCTTGTTGAATAATATCTCAGTGCTGAGCTGCCGAACTCAATGTAGGTTGCTCATATCATATTTACTCTTGCTATGCTGGGTCCTTTTATAGTTGTCGTTATCGGAATTCATATCATCCTAATTGCTCCAAGAAGTTTACTTGCATGTGCTTTTATGTCAAAGCAACCCTTGCTATTGTAAGTGTCTCGAATGACCTCATCAGCTTGCTTTATTTTTGTTAGTGATAGAGATATGCCTCCAAATGCTCCAGGGGTCTCCAGGTTGGTCATATAATGATGGCTTTTGCCATTGTGTCTTTGTTTCCTTTTTCGAGTTGAATTGGCTTGCCTGTTTTTGGTTGTTGTGCCCAAGTATTTGTTGCACCTCTGTCTTTCCAATATTATCTTTCACTGGCCCTTTGACTGCTATTTTGATCATGATGGGAATAAGTTGGAAAGTGCTTTGGGTCACAGTCATGTATTGTAGGTGGTGTGACTGTGTGGACAGGTGCAACATAATGATCGTTGGATGTTGGTGTCAAAAGGTCTTAAGGTTCCTTTGAGTTTGACCAACATTTTCCTTGCCTTGCCAATTTTCATATTGCTCGATGGAATAATTGAGGTGCTTGGGGCAATAAACCCGACAGTTTCTCATTTCTCGAACACTTGAGTGTGGGATTTGGCTAGTGGAGTGTAGTTTCTTTTCGGTCTTTGGTTTGCATCAGGGCAAGACCTTAGGAGGATATGGTAGTGTATTTTCGGTAGTCGAATTGGGTGTTTTGCTGGTATGGTGGATGATTTGGTGTTGGGATATGGAATATAAGTCGAGTGGGGATTGTTGCAAAAGGTATATTCAAGTGGTATATGAGAGTAGGGATAAAATGGTAGCATTGTTTGATAGTAGTAGTTGAAGCTAGGGTCTTGAATGGTTGCAACAAAAAGACTTCATCTACGTTTTTGAAAAGGCTCATATTTCCCGACTGGCTAGCCTTATTGGTAGTTTGTAGTGCACTGGAGGTAATGTAGAGTTAGGAGAGGACTGGTGGGAACTGCTGTGAAAAATTCCTTATTTTAGGAAATCCTTGACAAGTACACTCGCTTAACCATGTCCTTTGCCTTGGTATTCAACTCGAGCCAACCTTTAGGTAATAGACTTTTGAGTTTGGCAGTGAGTTAAAGACAGTTTGGACATGCGAAAGATTTTAGATATCGGGATTTGATCATGAAGTAGGGAGATGAGGTACCTCGATAGGCGATTTGAGTTTGGAGAAAGAATTCCTTTAGAGACTTAGAACAACAGACAAATTCATGCAATGCACACATATCAAATAAGAAATGCATCCTACAATATGAAGAATCGTTTTACGCACGATGATTTTTGAAAAATGCTTTGTGCCACATGCATCATTTCATTTGCAAAATGCTGAGCCTAAAAGATAATATTGTACTTTATTGGATTTTCGTTACATTGACTGATATTGAAACAGTTTAATAGGTGGAAAACAATGATAGAGGATTAGATCATTGCCAGGTGAACATCTTTATGCTGATCCTTCCCCAGAAGATTCTTTTTCTTCTTCCTCCGTCGAGTCTTCCTTGGACAAGCTTGCCTCTGATGAGTACCCTTGGAAGATGATATTGTCTGTATCAATTAAGAGCCGGGATATGTCAAATGTAAAGTTCTTCAACATTTCCCAAGCCTTTCTTCCTTTCTCTTCTATTCCTTTGTTTGCCACAGAGTTCATCCCCTCGCCAGCCCATACTCCAATAAACTCTATGCGTTTTGTCAGGAGCTCTGCCTTGCTGCGCTATTTGCCTTTTTCTTCGTTCTTTGCTTCGACCAAGCTTTGCTTATTTGCTATTTCCCTTGTGCCTTTGTCAGTTGTTTGCGTAACCTTTTGTACTCAGATTCTAACTCATCAGAATTCCTTTTCTTTTTTGTTGTTGAACTTGGCTGAATTGCCCTTGCTATGTCTTTCCTAAGCCAGTCTGGATAGTCTTCATCATAGCCAGTGTCAAACCTGTCTCGTACAATTGTCTCGATTCCCATTCGTTGCCTTTCTTTCCAAAGTTCTATTATCTTGTCTTTGAACGGTATCAATCCTCCGAGAATATTCGCTTTGAAATTTTTGATGTCTGCAATTTGAGGTACAGTCTGCTTTCTCCCTGCTTGTCTAAGTGTCCTTAAAGGAGTGTATGGTTAAACTTCTTTAAAGCCCACTAAGATGAGAAATGAGTCTTTTTCGAACTATGTGATTACCGTTATGCTGGAAAAGTAATCAAACATCCATTGAATGTTCTCAGGTGTCAATTGACAGAACATGTGGTGCCAACCGTTGGAAGTTGTTGGTTGGTCCCATTTCCCAAAAGCATTGTCCATGCGGGCAGTATGAGTCAAGATGTAGTTTTCTTTCGGTATGGATGGAAAGCTTGGTATGCGTTATCCATCCTTTGCAAATGCTCCATCAGCCAAATATGTAAAAGCAGATTGCAAGAAACTAGCGCCCTTTTTGCATCTTTCTAAAGCTTGGTACATCTCTGCAATAATCATTGGTACCAAAGTATATTTCTTATTAATGTCTTTGAGTAAGGCATCAGCAATTGTGACCATGCAAACGTCAATTCGTCCTTTGTGTTATGGAAAGACGACAGTCCCTAGAAAGCTGGTGACAAAAGCAAGTACCCTCCACTCTTGCCAATCTGCCTGGTTAATGCTGAAATAGTCTTCGGAGTCTCGAAATGCCTCTCCATACCCAAATTTGATGTAGAGGGAAGTTAGAAAAATTCCCAATTGTCGTATACTGTCTGTGCACAACTCAGGATTAAACCCTACCATTTCGAAGAACTCCTCGGGTGTAATGTTCTTAGGCATCAAGACTTCTTCACTTTCAAATGGTAATTGAGTTAACCCACCTATTTCCTCCAGTAATGGTGTTAACTCTACATTCCCAAAGTGAAAGACTGCTCGGTTTGCATCCCAATAATGTACTGCTGCTTCTATCATCCCTTCCACTGCAGTGTGCTCCATTAGTGAAATCATATTACCCATCACCATTTTGGCTCGGTCTTGTTGATCTATGCTTAGGTTTCCCCCACCAATCTCTGAGCAACTGAGGGGTTTCAATAACCATGTCAAATGTTCTAGTGGCCATGATCTTTTGGAAAAGGTGAAAGATGTCAGGGAAAAGGGAGAAGAAAAATTACTAAGATTCGCTTTACTGTGAGCAAAATGATCAACGTGTGGCACAAGTTTTGAAAACAATGCAACAGAGGATATGAGGAAATGTGTCGTTGTGAGTTGAGAACCCTTTAGATACTTTAGAAGGAAATTCCTAATGGACTTGTGACATGCCAAGGATGTCAAGTCTTTATATAATACTTAAAGGATAAATGTGCGTTATGTGTCATCCCGTCTATCAAGTGGTTATTTCTGCTTCAAATTGGGCCTTTAATGCCTCTTTGGTTACCATTTAATGTCTTTGAATAACATTGAATACAGAATGATTCCAATTGTTTAAGAAATAAACGGTCGTTTTTTTATTCAATTTGGGCTTTTGACGCCTCCTCGGTTACCTTCGTGCCTTTGAATGGCATTGAATACAGAGTACCTTTGATTGTTTAAGCAACCATTTCTGATTCAATTCGGGCTTTTGACGCCTCTTGGGTTACCTTCATGCCTTTGAACGGCATTGAATACAGAATAATTCTGACTGTTTAAGCAATCATTTCTAATTCAATTCGGGCTTTTGACGCCTCTTGGGTAACCTTTGTGCCTATTGAATGGCATTGAATATAGAGTAATTCCGACCGTGTAGGAATAAACAATCATTTCTGATTCATTTTGGGCTTTTAAAGCTTCTTAGGTAACCTTTGTGCCTTTGAATGGCACTGAATGCAGAATAATGTTAATAAATGGTCTACATGTGCACGTTTAATCCTTTAAGTAAATGCAAAATAAATCATGTCCAACGCTCTTTTTGGGGGTTAAAAACCCGTTCAGATTGTTTGAACAAGTCGGCCTATCGGACTTGAGAACAAGTCGACTAATGACATGTCATGATGCATGATTCCTAACACCGCTACTAAGGAATGGAGTTAGCTAGACCATGTGTTATTATCCTCTCAAGCGTGCGACTCAGGAGCGGGAATGTCTCGGACCAAATATATTCCAAGTTGTTCCCCCTAAAGGAATTTTTATGTGAGGGAAGATGTGGTTGTAACTACCGTGTTTTCAACGCACGATTTAGAAAGTTGCCAGGACTGGCGGAAGGTATGCATGATATGCACAATTTCAGAGTGCACAAGTTTTGAAATAAATGCACAAGTCAACCTCGGGAGTGGGAGTAAAACTAACACATGAAACAACAAGTTTGAGATAACAATTTCATATGCAAAGCAGATCAATACACATAATATGCATGATAGGCGTCATATGATGACGCTTTTGGACGAGGTTGACTAATGGACTTTAACATACCAAGGATGTTATAGCCTTCCTAATTTGATTATGGCATTTAAAATTGAACGTGTATTTTGTATCATCCCAATTTTTCTCATAACCAAAAACTAACAGAAAATAATTTTTAAAATAATTAATTTTACTGTATAAATGTAGAAATAACATTTTTGTTTTAGATAAATAGGAATAATAATTGATCTTGCTACGTTAAAAGTAGAAGAAATTAATTTAAAATCCATGATTTTGTTTTTCATAAAAGTCGAAAAAATTAATTTCGTTTATAACCCAAAAATAATTTTATAAAATAATTGGGTTCGTTTGAATAAATAATTGATTTTGTTATGAGAACCCACTTTTATGTGAAAAAATCGTCTACATTAGATACGTTCAACTTTAAATAAATACATACATAACATATTTAAATATCCCTTAGGGTCGAAAACCCGTTTGGTTCATTCAAATATGGTGAACTAACAAATTTAGACCTGAGCCGAAATCAAAATGGTCCTAAATATGACATGATGCATGATTTCTAGACTAAGAGTGGGGTAATCTAGACAAGGATATGGTTCCCCCAAGCGGACGGCAATGGAGCGGGACCATTTAAAATTGTCGGTTGTACCACGGACCAACTATATTCCAAAATGTCCCTCCTAAAGTGTTTTTTGAGAGTGAAACGGCTGTGAGATCCACATAACTGTTCATGGTGTGTGCAAGTGTAAAAAACTTTCCAGGAGTGGAGGAAGTGACATGAAAAATAACAAAGAAAATACAATTAAGCAATTGAGTAATTGAGCACCAAAATTCAAAAATTAAAAAAATAAACCTTAGTCGTGTAAAAAAAAAAGAAGAGAAAAAAAGTTAGTATCGAAATAAATGGCAAGAAAATAAAGTAAATAAAGAATCCCAATTAAAAGTCCGTTATTGTTTGAACCTTGACTTTCCCAGCGGAGTCGCCATTCTGTCATACCCGTTTTTGGACTCAACTCGAGGCGAGTCGGGTTTCAGATTTGACTGGGTGACTCGTTTGAGTTTAAGGGTTGGAGTCGCCACCTAACATATTTTTTAACTAGGCGTATTAGGGCACCTATTTTGTTTCTAGCTAATTTTATAATTAACTTCGAAACTTAATCTATGAACCAGAAATTCTAAGTAAGAGGTTCATGTTAACTCGAGAGGAAGGGGTTAGGCAGCTCTCGAGCTCCACCAAATGTGGTTACCAGCCGGACTGTACAAGTGGGATTCTAAGTATTATGAAATAACTGACTAAAATAAATGAATAATTAAATGACTATTTAGGCATGTAATAATTAAGACTAAAAGATTTCAATTCGCTAATTGACTTCCTCCTTAAAAAATTTCACCTAGCAAAAAGAGAAAAATGAATTAGTCCAATAATAATAATAGTAATAATACTAATAGGAATAATAGTAATAGTAATAAAAAAAATTTTATTTTCTAACAAAATATGTTGTCGTCTCTCATTCTACCTCGCAAAAACATAAAGGAAATAAGTTAGTGAATAATAATAATGATAATAATGAAAATAATGAAATGATAATAATAATAATGATAATAATAGTTTTAAAATAAAGGGAAAGGGGATTTTTAAAATTGTAGGCTCAGGTATGTATGATTTGGCTAGAGGTTAGGGACGTCGGTATGGCTGCAAACACGCCGGTCGGTCGTGTTGCCTTGCCAAGTGCCGGTTCCACCACTCAATCGTCATCTCGTTTCGCAACTACGGCTCATACAAGTAATCATAGCCTATTTGTTTAAGGATACGGGATGGGACTATTCAAGTGTAGTATCTGTTTGAATCAATGCATAGGCCTCAAATAAGTGTGCATAATTTATAAGTGTGCATAATTATTCTCCTTGGCCTTGCACTTTTTTAGCACAATATGGCTCCCAATTAGTAAATGTCCATAACAACGGAGGGACCAATTCCAACAAGTAAATGGTCGACAGTGCAATCAATAACAGCGTCCAACCTATTTTTGCGATCTGCACAGCTAAACAAATACCAAAGATCAAGTGTAATAAAGTCAACTAAGTCAAAAACATATACATAGCAGAATAAAAGCAAAGGAATGGATACACCATTCACACGTACGACAAACATAAACAAATTAGAACAATGTTGCCAAGCATCTGAAGATGGGGAGTGACTGCCGGTGTCTTTTCCCGTCGAGAATTGTCATGGCGTCACTGCAACCCCACGTTCCCATTTTCAAGTTCTGATTAACAAACATAACAACACCAAAACGAAACAGAGGTAGCAGAACGGAATAATCCGGACAACCCAGAGTCAGAGGATTCGAATGTCTCAAGTGAACCAGAATTCATGGAAGCAATGATCTCCAAACCATTATCAGTCCAGCCCCTGCAAAAAAGGAAACGGGAAGTGCGACCAAAAACGAATCCAAGGAAAACAAACATAATTTTAAATGAAGAAACGGAATAGCATCGCCGGTTATAATCCTGGGTAGCAATTCCGGCGAAAAGAATAAACATAAGGATGCAGGAGTGACCACCCATCTGTGTATAACGATGGCGTCGCTACCACTCCGAATCTTGTCTTGCCCTACTCCTCTTCCCCTGTTTCTGGTGTTTCCGACCGGTATCAACGGTGATTCCCGTTTGCGATTCGTATCCCCATATCCCCCAACCTCACTAGCTCGATTGGGGTGTGTGTTTGGAGATTCAGGCAGTGGTGAGTGTGTGAGGGGTGTTGATGGCGTGTTGCTGTAAAGGAGGAGGAGGCGAGGGGTTATAGCAATGGTGCCACAGTGAAGATGGGGGTAATTTTTTGGGAGATGATGGAGGAAGAAGGAGTGTATACTGTGTATGTGTGTGTATTGGTTATGTGTAGTACTGTTCTTTGATTATGTGTAACTGTGTCTGTTGGAAGATGAGGACGATGGGAGTGTACTGTAGAAGAGGGAGTCGGGTACTGTGAATATGGTGTAGTTGTATGAAGAAGGAGGAGAAGGTGGTGTCCCTGCGTGGGGTATTTTTTTAGTGTAAGTACTGATGATATTGTGTAGTGTGTAGTAGTTTCTTGGGTGAATAATTGATGATAGTGTATATAGGATTAGGGAAATGGTTGTTGGGGTAATTAGAGAAATTAGGGGGATTGAAGATTGATTTAGGGAGGAATTTTGGGGCGATAATTTTAGGGATTAGGATAATGATTTAGGAGAAGATTTGGGGGGGGGGGGGATGAACTTGGACGGGAAGACGTATCTAGACTAATATTTGGGCTAGATTCAAGGTAGAATTAGGAAGAAGGTTTGGGATTTAAAAATTCAAATAATAAGGATGTACTTGGTTAGGGAATTTGGCTAGGTTCAGAGTAAAATGTAAATAAATAAAAATAAATAAAGATAAATAAAGAATTTTGGGTAGTAATTTTGAAATATGGAAGAATTAATAATAAAAAAATAATTTGGACACTTTAATTGGCCAATATTTAACTTAAAGGTGTAAAAAATAAAATATGGATATACATATATTATAAAATGCACAAATACATATTAAATAAACTCAAATAAAATTATTTAAATATATATAATCACAAATAATTACTAATTTGCACAAATAATCACAAATTAAAACAAACTTGACATGTAGTCTAAATGACGTAATTATATAATATAGCCACTAATATTATAAATGTACTAATTTCACAAATAGTCACAGTTTTGACAAACATCCTAAATGATGGCAAAGTTACGTAATATAGCCACACTTAAATATATAATATATAAATAGAGGATAACGCACTTTAATGCATGATTTCTAATGTACATTTTGCACAAATATTCACATTGCACCCTTAAGTTGAATTATGGCCAATTTTAGAAAAATGGGGGGGGGGGGGGGGGGGGGCAAAATTGGGTGTCAACACTTTGTTTCTAGCTACTTTTACAATTAACTCCGAAACTTAGTCTACGAACTAGAAATCTAGGTAAGGATTAAAGTTAACCCGAGACGAGAGGAAGGAGTTAGGCACCTTTCAGGCTCCACCAAATGTGGTTTACCGACCGGACTAAATAATTGGGTTTCTAAAGCAAGTGATTAAACTAACTAAGCAATAAAATATTTTTAATATTAAACTGTGATGCATAATTTAAATAAAGTAATAAATATGTATCTCCTTTAATAACTGAGCTTTGTCCAAGCGTGCCTTGCAAAATAAATAAGCGAGTTAGTAAGAATTGCAAACGAAATTAATGAAATTAAATAAAGTCAATGATTTTGGATATTTTGTCCTTTTCGAAGGCGTCGTCTTTTCGTAATTCTGTCGCGATATACCTCATAAAAATGTAAAAATATGAATTAGTAAGTCAATTAATAATTATAACAATAAGAATGATGATGATGATGATGATGATAATAATAATAATAATAATAAGTAATAATAATGAAAATAATAATAAAAGGATATTCTTCTAAATGTTCTTTTTCAAACTAGACCGTCGTCTCTCATCAGATTTTACCTCGCAAAAATGTAAAGAAAATATTAGTATTAATAATAATAATAGTATAAAATATCAATAATAATAATAAAAATAAAGTAAGGGGGGGGGGGGAAAGGATTTTGTAAAAATGTAGGCTTAGGTTTGTATGAATCGGCAAGAGGTTAAGGACGTCGGTACGGCTGCAAACTAGCCGGCCGATCGTGTTGCCATGCCAAATACCGGTCCCACCACTCCATCACCGGCTTGTTTTGCAATTACAGCTCATACACGTCATCATCGCCTTTTTTGTTTTAGGGACGTGGGAATGAGACTATTCAAGCGTAGTATCGAGTTTTATATATATATATATATATATATATATATATATATATATATATATATATATATATATATATATATATCATTGGCCAATAACAAGTTTAGCATTGTTTGGAATCAGTGCCAACGTAGCTGTAGCAGTCAAATAACTTGAAAAAGCAGTCAACACCCAAACGAACCTGAAACAAAGCTTAGACACGATAGATTATTGCAAATCAAATAAAACAGCGTCGAGCAATATTCTATCATAGCAACAGTAACTCATCAAAAGAAAAGAACAGGGAACAATAGCGCAGCACGATCTAGAGTAACAAAGATGGTGCCACCAAACAATCTGAATCGTGGAACAAATCACACCAACATACAGTTTTTTTGATGAGAAACACCAGCGGCGATAGCGACATTATACGGAGGGGCACGAACAATGGAAACGGAGGAGAGACAACCAACCCGCTTACCGGTGGCATCACTGCTACACCGACGTCACTGTTCTTCCCTGTTTCTTTACTTCCCTTTAGCTTTACGACCCTCACCGCCAAAAGAGATAAAGAAACAACAAGGGAGATGAAGTTGTGTCGACCGGCGGTGAAGGATTCCGGTGGGACCACTGTTTAGATCGGTGGTGGAGATTTGGTTTGCTACTGCCTTTTCTCTGTCTCGCTGGTTTTTCTAATGGAGGTGGTGGTGTCTCCGCCACTGATCGTGATCTGTACCAACCCTAATATCAACACCTTGATGTCCCCTTTCGATTTGATTTATCAATACCCCCGTTGGCGTTCACTTTATCCCACGTCCCCTATTTCAGATCTGTGCGTGTGTTCTGAGTTGTGTTGAGGTTCTTGATGTGTATGGCGTGTGCTCTGCTTGAACCAATTATGAGGGGAAATCCATTTGGTGGCATGTCGCGCACAAGTGCTGCTTTATGGATATATCATATCTCATACCTGATTTAGGTAGAATTATTCTCATATGCATGATTTAGCAATTGGAGGCTTTCAATATATGAATCTGCTAAACCTGCTTGCCAACATTATCAAGATAACTTGTCTTGATTGCATAAACTGGAAATCTGCTCATAATAAAATTTATTTGAGCAAATACTTAACCTCGCAAGTACCATTGCGGGTTTGTAATAATGTACATGTAACCTTCTCATAAATGCATCAATCATAAATTATATGGTCCACATGGCAGATGAACGACCTATAATCACCTTTTATACATTCCAGAAGTGCAGGGATCCTGATCCCAATTTTTAATTGGTCTAATATATTTATCTTGAGAACAAGCAGCACAAAGGGAATTCTTGAAGAATCCTGATTCTTAAGAATATACCCATATGAATTCTCATTTATATATTTTGTGCATCATATTTGAACCGTGATGGTCGAACCGGTCATGCCAACTGATAAAATTACTTATTCTAGTAAATATCTAGTTTACTATAGTATGGGTTTTTCGTATCTGTGGCATGCATGTGATTCCAACATGCTTTTATTTACGCAGTACAAACTGGAGGAAGAGGCAGATAATCCTGACACGACCCGGAATCCGGCTAGGCCGTGCGGGCACCCGACATCCTCCCCTCGACCCGTCGGGCGAATCCTTACCAATTAAATTAGGAAAATAAATATAATTCAATTTATAAATAATAACAAGACTTAGAAAAAGCACAGACATACTGATATCTCCAAGTTTTACAAAAGAAATTACAACTGACTACCCAACATACTAGGTTTAGGGTTATCCAGACTAGACATCTAAGAGCAGAAAAGAAGACAGATACCTCCTGAAGGGAGCAAATTGCAACTGAAATAATACACATAAAACTGGTGGCCATCCTGAATAAAAACTGGCTCACCCTGATAGCTGAAGTCGTCTTCGCTCCTGAACAACGTGGCACACTCAATCCTGGAGCAAACCGTCCGAGACGAAATAAATAAACAAGAAACAAACAACAAACAAGGGTGAGTCAAAATGACTCAATAAGTGGGGCAGACTAGCCACCTCAAAGAATAGGATAGCTAGCCAGGGAGAAGAAAAACAGTTAAACCAAATCCATCTTATTTGAACTATAAACAGGCAGAGCCGGATAATAACTGAAAACATGTATGGAATCATAAACAACCAGGGACATAAGGTAGATAGAACATATAGGTATCCCGAACATATCAACAATCAGAAATACATCCTGTTGCGGCGTGAAACCCGATCCATATATTTATACTGTCGCGGCGTACAACCCGATCCGTATACTTATACTGTTGCGGCGTGCAACCCAATCCGTATATTTATATTGTTGCGGTATGCAATCAGATCCATATATTTATACGGTTGCGGCGTGCAACCCGATCCAATCCATGTATTTATACTGTCCCGATGTGCAACCCAGGATACGAGCCACAAATATATAGGCAAACTGAGATATGTCCACAACATGGTATACATACCGCATACATAAAACACAACACAATACACAGAATAGTCAGTATGTGGTGCAATGAGATTGGATGAATGCGGTACGATGCAATGCAGTCACATATGCCAGATACCTATCTCCGGCACGGGACTCTCATCGTCTACCAGGAGATATATGCAATAATGACCCTTCACCGGCTCGGGACTCTCATTGATTACCGTGAAGTATATGCAATGATGACTCTTCACCGGCTTGGACTCTCATCAATTACCGGGAAGTATATGCAATAATGATCCTTCACCGGTCCGGGACTCTCATCGCCAACCGAGAAGTATATGTAATAATGACACTTCACTGGTGCGGGACTCTTATCGTCAACCGGAAAGTATACGCAATAATTACCCTTCACCGGCTCGGGACTCTCATCGATTACCGGGAAGTATATGCAATGATGACCCTTCACCGGTGCGGGACTCTCATCGCCAACCGAGAAGTATATGCAATGATGAACCTTCACCGGCTCGGGACTCTCATCGATTACCGGGAAGTATATGCAATGCTCAAAACCAGAGTGCAATGCTC
This sequence comes from Petunia x hybrida, assembly GCA_037355625.1. Classification (NCBI taxonomy): domain Eukaryota; kingdom Viridiplantae; phylum Streptophyta; class Magnoliopsida; order Solanales; family Solanaceae; genus Petunia; species Petunia x hybrida. Next base: position 78,825 of record JBBBVM010000898.1, read on the forward strand.
ATATGCTCAATGCAATACCAACAACAGGACATAACATATAATATACAATGAAAATTCAAAGCTAAGGCTTAATGAGTACGCCTATCGGCAGCTACACACGTAAGGAACACGTGATAGATTATCCACAAGGCCAAGGACCTCCAAAGAAATGGATACAAACACTTACCTCGTTCCAAAGCTAACACTGCTACCCAACAACCGCTTTTTCCTTTTGGATTCACTGCCCAAACGATCCTGCTTATTCAATAAGCAGAAAATATATCAAATTAGGATAAAGGCTTCATTCCCTACGTCTTAGGACAATCCAGTTAGGAACCTGATACCCTATTTGCATATGCAATATACAGGTCAGGCCTATCTACAAGGTTCAAAGTCACATAACCAAACCCTAAATAAATTACATGAGTACGAATATATAATCATTTCCATCATTGGGGTCCAATTGACCCTTTAAACTATCAATTTAAGTCATTAGGGCGATGTCTAATATCCCTATTTTTACCGTCAAAATATATTCAAACACATGTAATAAACTAAAATAATATATTAAGATCATTACCTGAATGTTTCGGGGTGAAAATTCTATCTTTTCTCCGGCTCTTTTCTCATTTTCTGGCATTTTTTCTGTTGTGTTTTCACCTTTTCCGTTTCCATTTGTTTCTGTTTCAGCTCTTCCTTTTCGACTTGAAGATAAGGGATTTTAATCCCTTTTGTCCGCCGCCTCCAATTTTTATGTTTTTGTCTTTTTTTTAATATTTTATTTTATTTTCGTATTAAAATTAAAATGCAGTCCTACAAAATTTGAAATATTCTCAAATTTCTCAAGTAAGTTATACAAAATATATGTAACACGCTTGCTAAGGCAGATCTCAAATCGGACTCCCGAAACTTAATATGCAAATTAAATGAAAAAAGGTTCAATTATTTAACTTTCGGTATTTTAGTGGAAACTAGCCGAACAACATCGAAATTCACTTTCGAAAAATCACAAAAGTCAGAAATAATCATACGAACCCAACGGCCCTTTCGGATTTTGAATCGGAGTTCATTCGCCAAAATTGAGTTCGAAAATCTCTTTTGAATATTTATCGACAATAAAAGCTGAAATCTTCTTCCGATACGTACCAAACGAGGTCTGATTTAGCTCAAATTTTACAGATAAAAATTATCGGGACACCAATCGGAGTCCTAACTTTCGAAACGACTAACCGAGGTCGTTTCATTCTCCTCCACTTAGACTTTCGTTCGTCCTCGAACGAGCTTCCGTCTAAAGAATCATTCACACAGATAAAAAGAGAACTTGCACGACCTTCATAAACTACTCCACGGGCATTATCTTCTTATTACAGGATCAAAATTATAACACGAATGTCCAACTCTTGGAATAAAATATATCTGGATAATATCATAACACTGTTGCCCAACTTATTCTGACTAACCTCACCCTTTCTTAATCATGAGAGGAGAGTTTTACATTTTCGAAATAAAGATACACGGAATGTTGGACTGGTTAATAAGTTTCCGCCAACAAATCACCTCGTCAATATACTTTTTGATATAGAACAATTTGATGGAAGTAAGAGTTAGCTTACGCTTCACTAACGCCTTAGAGATTTAATATTAGCATTCTGTATTGGAGGAAGACTCCTCCACTTAGAGCATAAACTCATACAACTGATTTGAATAGAAATAGCCATTCTCGCACAGTCTGCTAAACTAAGGAAGACTTAGCTAAAACAGAATGCGGCTCAGATCTGAGCTACCAAATTACCCTCTCGAGTTGCCAAACAGCTGTAACTCTTGAGTTCACAACTCCATATCTTTGCCATAAGCACCACCGCCTGATGGATCAAATCAGAGGTCACATGATGCCTCTCATTACCCTCAGTAGCCTTGAAAAACAACAATGTGCTTACCCAGCTACCTTGATACGCACTCTGGCTCAACACAGGGAACATTACAGGAGGCTACCGACCGCCTAAGCTCACTAGTGCCGAACAAAGAAGAGATGGCAATGGACTGAGGATAGAAATAATTAGAGCTTCAGGAAGCTCATTGTTTTATTTGCTTGGCTCCCAGAGCTACACTACTTCCGAGTCAGGATAACCAAAGAATCGCAATTGAAGAGATAGACATTAAATAAGCTTTATGGAACAACATCTATGTCAATTTAACCTCCCAATAAGAAGGAAACTCTGACAATTTGCCAGAAAATCCTTTTATACCGAGACAAACTTGTAGAATAACATGACTCTACTAGTGTCTCGAACCATGAGGAGATACGTAGATCGAGTATTACTTACTAATCACTTTATGCCGTAAGAAACAGTGACACTTTCTAATAGTGATGAATAAGAATCCCATCATCCTACCGACACTGAGTTCCAAAGAGAGGTAGACTGACTTGACATTATAACAGAATGAGGCACAACAAGATGCGAAGCAAACAATAACGATACTCACTTACAAATCTCTCACATTTAAACTAGACAAACTAGTAGGGTCATCACAAATGCCAGGAATAAATCATATCAGAAGCTCACCCCTCTACCGCAACCGATTGTTAATAGAAACGACATCCCAGGAAATCATGATAAGACACACCATTTCCAGATCGATCGAAAGAATCAAATCTTACTCACATTTAAGGGAAGAAGAAATCACAGGGTCTACTACAACGGATACCTCAATATCCCGCCAGACTAGCAGTTCATAGAACTGCCTCTGCAGCTGAGCTGAGCCACTACCCTGACAATCATTTTCTGAAGAACCACTGCCACCACACTCTCAACCTCTACTGGATGGTGGCATTTCTTTTGCTAATTTAGATCTAAATGAAATCCACTGCGACCGCGCAGATGCCTGATGACGAGAGAAAAGACGACTGCCTACTTGTCGGAGTAAGGGAAAACTCCTCAAAGGATAGCCAGACTCACGATAATGATACCACCTTTTCACTGAAAAATAGAAGCTGCAAAGATTGTTGAAAGCTACCAAGAGAAAGCTGAGTCTAATCTTGATAAACTACTCGCGCACTCTGAGAATCACGCTCTACAAGCTGAGTAACTTGGAAGGTGACTGAAACGACCTCAGTCAGTCGTTGCGAAAGTTAGGACTCTGATTGGCGTGTCGATAATTTTAAAATATTCGTAAGGTCCATTAGGGCCTGTTTTTAAAATTTGATTTAAATCAGACCTCGTTTGGTACGTATCGGAAGAACATTTCAGTTTTTATTGTCGATAAATATTAAAAAGAGATTTTCGAGTTCGGTTTTGATGAATGAACTCCGATTCGAAATCCGAAAGCGCAGTTAGGTTCGTATGATTATTTATGACTTTTGTGAAATTTCGAAAGTGAATTTCGATGTTGTTCGGCTAGTTTCCGCTAAAATGCCGAAAGTTATATAATTTGACTTTTTTCATTTAAATTCGCAACTTGAGTTTCGGGAGTCCGATTTGAGATCCGCCTTCGTGAGTAAGTTATATATATTTTATATAACTTGTATGAAAAAGTTGGAATTATTTCGAATATCGTAGGGTACCATTTTAATTTTTACCGTAGCAGTGAATTTTAAAGGAAAAAGAAAACAAAAGAAAAGACAAAGGACAAAAAGACAGAATGAAAGAAAGAGAAAGATGTGGCGGTGGGCATATATGGTACTTAGCATATATGGTAAGTACAAAAATAGAAGACGAAGCAGAAACAAAAACGATAGTGGAAAGCTAAGAAGCAACGAGAGAAAATATGCCAGAAAATGCGAAAAGAGCCGGAGAAAAATAGTATTTTTACCCCGAAACATTCAGGTAAGGATCCTAATATATTATTTGAGTTTACTACGTGTGTTTGAATATATTTTAACGGTAAAACTTGGAATATTAGACATCTTTTTAATAAGTTCAATTAATATTTTAAAGGGTCAAATGAACCCCGATAATGGAATTGATTATATATTCGTACTCAGTGAGTTATGGGGAATATATAAATGTAATTTATTCAGGGTTTGGTTATGTGACCTTAAACCCTGTACATAGGTCTGGCCTGTGTATTGCGTATGCGAATAGGGTATCAGATTCCTAACCGGATTGCCCTAAGATGTGAGGAATGAAGCCTTTAGCCTAATTTGATATATTTTTCTTCTTATTGAATAGAGTGGGATCGTTTGGCAATGAAACCAAAGGATAAAGCGGTTGTTGATTAGCAGAGCTAACTTTTGGAAGAGGTAAGTGTTTATATCCATTTCTTTGGAGTCACCTGGCCACGTGGATTTTCTACCGCGTATTCCTTATGTGTGTAGATGCCGATAGGCGTACTCATTACGCCTTACGTTGTATATTATATGTTATGTCTTGTTGTTGGTATTGCATTGAGGATCTGAGCATTGTACTATGACTGTGAGTTGACATATACTTCCTGACAGTCGATGAGAGTCCCGCGCCGGTGAAGGGTTATTATTGCATCATACCGTATTCGTATGTATTACGTTTTCTGGTTATGCATTGCATCATATTGAGAGTAGGAGGATTCCGCCCTCGGAGCAGGAGGATTCCTTTCCATTGCATCATATTGAGGGTAGGAGGATTCCGCCCTCAGAGTAGGAGGATTCCGCTCCATTCATTTGGCACATGTGACCCTTTGCGTCATATTTCATTTCATCTCATTGTGTAGACTTGTGGTACATAACTATTGTTCTGCTTCTACGTGCATTGCGTATTTGCCTATATATTTCTGGCTCGTATTCTGGGTTTCGGGGATCGGGTTACACGCCACAACATTATAAATATATGTATCAGGTTGCACGCCGCAACGGTATAAATATATGGATCGGGTTGCACGCTGCAACAGTATAAATATATGGATCGGGTTGCACGCCGCAACGGTATAAATACATGGATCGGGTTGCACGCCGCAACAGGATGAATACATGGATTGGGTTGCACTCCGCAACAGAATGTATTTCTGATTGTTGATGTGTTCGGGATACCTATATGTTTTGGTTATCTTACGTTCCTGGTTGTTGATGAGTTTGTCATTCCATATCTGTTTCTAGTTATTATCTTGCTGCCTTTTTATAATTTAAATTAAGGGAATTTTATTTATTCATTTTTTCTCCCTGGCTAGTTATCCTAATTTTTTGAGGTGGCTAGTCTGCCCCACTTATTGAGTCCTTTTGACTCACCCTCGTTTCTTGTTTGTTTCTTGTCTATCTATTTCATTTCGGCAGGTTCGCTCCAGCATTGAGTTCGCCACGTTGTTCAGGAGCGAAGACGACTTCAGCTGTCAGGGTGAGCCAGCTTTCATTCCGGATGGCCACCAGTTTCTTGGTTATTATTTCAGTTGCATTTTGCTCCCTTCAGGAGGTATTTGTCTTCTTTTTTACTCTTAGATATCTAGTCTGGATAGCCCTAAACATAGTATATTGGGTAGTCAGCTGTAATTTCTTTTGTACGGCCTAGAGGTATCAGTATCTCTGTGTTTTTTTAGTCTTGTCCTTATTTATGAATTATTATATTTATTTTCCTAATTTAATTGGTAAGGGTTCGCTCGACGGGTCTAAGAGAGGATGTCGGGTGCTCGCACGGCCTAACCGGATTCTAGATCGTATCAGTTGGTATCAGAGCCCGATTTCGAGTCTATCCAGACTAAGACATTGTCTAGCAGAGTCTCGATGATGGGTACGTAGACGTCCGTACTTATCTACGAGAGGCTATGATGGAATTTAGGAAGTTTCACTTCCTTCTTTTCTGATCGTGCGTCGATGTAGGATGCAAAAATATTTTTCGTTAATTCCTTCGTAGTAATGGTGAACCCTCGTGCGACGAATCAGCAAACGGTATGAGTTCAAGACGAAGCAGTCTAGCCTGGGGCTAGCACTGACGAAGCCCCGAGAGTTCTGATCGTGCTAATGATCTAGTTACGGAGGTCCCAGTTGTATGAGCTCGCGATGGGCAAGGGAGCAGGGCCATGTGGTTCCCTTGGCTCTCTATGATGCTTTTACGAGAATCTTGGCAATGCAGATACCGTAAGAACCTATTATTCGCTGGACAGCCTATCAGGTTGCCTCATGTGCAGACGTTCTCTCTCAGGGAGCTCCTTTTCCGGTTCTTAATATTGCTGCAGTGAATTATGTTTCGGAGAGAGCATGTGTTGTGCCTCTAGTTATTCTGGCTGGTTAGTTAGCCTGAGTAATGGCTCAGTCCGAGTGTCCGAAGAGGTTGCATTATTTTACGCAGTTGAACCTTCCGATATTCTTAAGTAATGCATCAGATAAACCTCGTGAATTTTTTTAAAAAAATAATGTCAGGGTATTTGTATCCTTCAAGCTCTTGATTATATCGAGCGGTATGGTGTTGATTATTCTGCTTTCCAATTTTAAGGTCCAGACCTGGATTGGTGGACCACACTCTTATTAGCTGACTTGGTTCGATTTTTCTTCTAGATTTTCGGGAAAAAAATTCCTTTCGAGTAGCGAGCGAGATGAAAGATGTTGCCAGTTTGAGTGGATTGGACAGGGTAGCCTGTTGGTTTCAGAATATGAGATTGAATTCTTTAGGATAGCTGGATATGCACTAGAACTAGTCCATGAGCCTTCCGAGAATGTTCAAAGATTTATTGATGACCTTTCTCCTTCCTTGAGATCCCAGGTGGCTCGAAAAATTGAGGTTGGGACATCATTTGACGTCGTTGTTGATATTGCTCAAAGGTATTAGGCATACCATAAGTTAGAGGGGGAAGAGTGAGAGCGGGAGAGCAAGAGATCCCGTGGCCCTAGTGGGTAACTATGGTACCTCATTTGGAGGTAAGAGTTCTGATTATTTTGGGAGGTCACCTGCCAAGTTATCTCAGCTTGTAGAGCGTAATTCTCAAAGTGCGCAGGTAGTTCGTCAAGATCAGAGTCAGTTTTGTCTTTGTAGCTATCAATAATCTGTCCAGTTTCCATTTTTAGCGAAAAGGGTGTTATCACTGTCATGAGTCTGGTTATCCTTTGAGGATTTTTTCCTTACTCCGGCAAGCAGGTAGTCATCTTTTCTCTCGTCATCAGGCACCTGCACAGTCGCAGGAAATTTCATATAGATCTTAATCAACAAGAGATATGCCCTCATTCGATAAAGGTCGAGAGCGTAGTGGTAGTGGTTCTTCTAGAAGTAATTATCAGGGTAGCGGCTCGGCTCAGCCACAGAGGCAGTTCTAAGAACTACAGTCTGGCAGGATATTGAGATATCTGATGTAGTACATCCATGTATTTCTTCTTCCATTATATGTGAGTAATATTTCATTCTTCTGATCGGTCTGGACTTCGTTTATTTTACCATGTTTCCATGGCCTCTTTGTTTATTGTTTCTATTAAGAATCGATTGCAGTAGAGGGGCGAGCTTCTGGTATTATTTATTCCTGGCATTGGTGAGACCCTACTAATTTATCTGGTCTAAATATGAGAGATTTGATAGTGAGTGTCGTTATTGTCTACCTGGCATCTTGTTATGCTACCTTCTATTATTATATCAAATTAGTTTACCTCTCTTTTCGGAATTCCGTGTTGGTTAGATGATGGGATTCTAGATCATCACCATCAGAGAGTGTCATTGTTTCTTCCGGTGTAAAGTGGTTAGTAAGTAATACTCGATCTACGTATCTCCTCTTGGTTCAAAACGGTAGTAAAGTCATGTTATCCCATAAGCTTATCTGGATTATAAAAGGGTTTCTGGTAAATTGTTAGAGTTTCCTTCTTATTGGAAGGTTAAATTGATATGGATGTTGCTCCATAGAGCTCATTTAATGTCTATTTCTTCAATTGTGATTCTTTGGTTAGCCTGACTCGGAAATAGTCTAGCTCTGGTAGCCAAGCAAATAAGAATATGAGCTTCCTGAAGCTCTAATTATTTCTATCCTCAGTCAATTTTCATTTCTTCTTCGTCCGGCACTAGTGAGCTTGGGCGGTTGGTAGCCTCTTGTGATGTTCCCTGTGTTGAACCAGAGTACATGTTATTGTAGCCGGGTAAGAATATAATTGTTTTTCAAGGCTTTTAAGGGTAATAGAAGTACCATCCATCAGGCGGTGGTGTTTACGGCAAAGGTATGGAGTTGTGAATTCAAGAGTTGCAGTTGTTTAGCAACTCGAAAGGGTAGTTGGTAGCTAAGGTCTGCCTACGTTCAGCTTTTAGCTAAATCTTACTTAGTCCAGCAGACTGTGCGAGGATGGTTATTCCTATTCAAATAGCTGCATGATTTTGTGCTTTAAGTGGAGGAGTCTTCCTCCAAATACTGAATGGTAATACTAAATCTCTAAGGCGTTGATACCACTTTTGCCACGACCCAACCTAGGGCCACGACAGAAACCTACAATAAGTGTCGATCATTGCTAAACCCACTAATAATCTATTAATGACAGAGATAAGCTGGCGACCGGATCATATATACGTACCTATCTGCTGAAAGCATAAAGTCTGGAAAGATGACACAACTTTAACTTGCTGGCAATTAGAACACTGAGCCACAAATTCTGCTGTGTCACACTTCATTGCGTCCCACCAATAAATCTGCTTAAGATCATGGTACATCTTAGTCGAACCTGGATGAACAATTTGGAATAATGCGCCTCTATCATAATCCGTCCATGTAAATCTGCAACATCAGGAACACAAAGTCTATCTTTATACATGAGAACACCGTCAGTAGTAACCATGTATGGTGACTCTAGTTTTCTTCTGGCTATCTGTCTATATTCAAATAGAACCGGATCCTCAGATTGACGTTGTTTTACTTTATGAAAATTTAGAGTTAAAGGTCTAGTGCAGCTTGTCGTCCATCCATCATTGGCATATCTCCTTCACACCTCAACTCTTTGAGAAGTTACTTTAGCGTTATAAGTGCATATGTAATCAACTTTGTTGCTGGTATTCTGCCTCAGCTCATGGTTTAAATACATGTCTCTTTTATTTTTACTTTTTCAAGTCATAATATTTCCAATTCAAAGACAATACCCTGAAGTAGATGTTCAGTCTGGAGATCATTCATGGTCTGCATCATACTATCTAGTAGTATTTGGTTTGCATGACCCTTATCCTTATATGATAGACCCTGTTCAGATGAACCTTTGACATACATTAGGATATGAGTAACTTCATTCCCACAAGGAGCTTGCGGAACAACACTAACATCACCTGGGATGTTGCATAGTGCGTTCGTAAAAACTAATATAGCTTGTATCAAATCTTCTATTGTGTGTAGTGACAAGGTACTTCAAAAGCTCCCCTTATTGCATCAAGCGTGAGCTAATTCTTAATTCCATCAACCTGTTCTATATCGAAAGGTATATCGAAGAGGTGATTATCGGATAAATCATGTTAACCCATTCAAAGTTCCGTGTATCTTTGGTTTGAAAAAGTAAAACTCTCCTCTCGTGATCGAGGAAGGATCATCTTAGTCAGAATAATCCGGGCAATGGTATTATCATATTATCCAGATATGTTTTATTCCAAGAGTTCGGTGTTCGTGTAATAATTTTAATTCTGTAATCATGAGAAAAATTCCATGGAAAAGTTTATGAAGGTCGTGCAAGTTCTTTTGTTATCAGCGTGAATCTTGATTTAGACTTAGGCTCGTTCGAGGACGAACGAGAGTATAAGTGGAGGAGAATGAAACGATCTCAGTCAGTCGTTTTGGAAGTTAGGACTCCGATTGGCATACCGATAATTTTAAAATATTAGTAAGGTCTATTAGGGTCTGTCTTTAAAATTTGAGTTAAATCAGACCTCGTTTGGTACGTATCGGAAGAAGATTTCAGTTTTTATTGTCGATAAATATTAAAAATAGATTTTCGAGCTCGGTTTTGGCGAATGAACTCCGATTCGAAATCCGAAAGCGCCGTTAGCTTCGTATGATTATTTATGACTTTTGTGAACTTTCGAAAGTGAATTTCGATGTTGTTCGGCTAGTTTCCGCTAAAATGCCGAAAGTTAAATAATTTGATTTTTTTCATTTAAATTCGCAACTTGAGTTTCGGGAGTCCGATTTGAGATCCGCCTTCGCGAGTATGTTACATATATTTTGTATAACTTGTATGCAAAAATTGGAATTATTTCGAATATCATAGAGTACCGTTTTAATTTTTACCGTAGCAGCGAATTTTAAAGGAAAAAGAAAAAAAAAAGAAAAGACAAAGGACAAAAAGACAAAAAGACAAAATGAAAGAAACAGAAAGATGTGGCGATGGGCATATATATATATGCTACTTAGCATATATGGTAAGCACAAAAACAGAAAACGAAGCAGAAAAAAATGATAGTGGAAAGCTGAGAAGCAACGAGAGAAAATATGCTAGAAAATGCGAAAAGAGCCAGAGAAAAATAGTATTTTTACCCCTGAAACATTCAGGTAATGATCCTAATATATTATTTGAGTTTATTACGTGTTTTTCAATATATTTTAACGGTAAAACTTGGAATATAAGACATCGTTTTAATAAGTTCAATTAATATTTTAAAGGGTCAAATGGACCCCGATAATGGAATTGATTATATATTCGTACTCAGTGAATTATGGACAACATATAAATGTAATTTATTCGGGGTTCGATTATGTGACCTTAAACCCTGTACATAGGTCTGGCCTGCGTATTGCGTATGCGAATAGGGTATCAGGTTCCTAACTGGATTGCCCTAAGATGTGAGGAATGAAGCCTTTAGCCTAATTTGATATATTTTTCTGCTTATTGAATAGAGTGGGATCGTTTGGCAATGAAACCAAAGGATAAAGCGGTTTTTGATTAGCAGAGCTAACTTTTGGAAGAGGTAAGTGTTTATATCCATTTCTTTAGAGGCACCTGGCCTCGTGGATTTTCTACCACATATTCCTTACGTGTGTAGCTGTCGATAGGCGTACTCATTACGCCTTACGTTGTATATTATATGTTATGTCTTGTTGTTGGTATTGCATTGAGGATCTGAGCATTGTACTATGGCTGTGAGTTGACATATACTTCCCGGCAGTCGATGAGAGTCCCGCACCGGTGAAGGGTTATTATTGCATCATACCGCATTCGTATGTATTACGTTTTATGGTTATCCATTACATCATATTGAGGGTAGGAGGATTCCGCCCTCGGAGCAGGAGGATTCCGCTCCATTGCATCATATTGAGGGTAGGAGGATTCCGCTCCATTGCATCATATTGAGGGTAGGAGGATTCTGCCCTCGGAGCAGGAGGATTCCGCTCCATTACATCATATTGAGGGTAGGAGGATTCCGCCCTCGGAGCAGGAGGATTCCGCTCCATTCATTTGGCAAATGTAACCCTTTGCATAATATTTCATTTCATCTCATTGTGTAGACTTGTGGTACATAACTACTGTTCTGCTTCTACTTGCATTGTGTATTTGCCTATATATTTCTGGCTCGTATTCTGGGTTGCGGGGATCGGGTTGCACGCCGCAACATTATAAATATATGGATCGGGTTGCACGCCGAAACGGTATAAATATATGGATCGGTTTGCACGCCGCAACGGTATAAATATATGGATCGGGTTGCACGCCGCAATAGGATGAATACATGGATCGGGTTGCACGCCGCAACAGGATGTATTTCTGATTGTTGATGTGTTCGGGATACCTATATGTTTTGGTTATCTTACGTTCTGGTTGTTGATGAGTTTGTCATTCCATACGTGTTTCTAGTTATTATTTTGCTGCCTTTTTATAATTTAAATAAGGGAAATTTTATTTATTTCTTCTCCCTGGCTAACTATCCTATTTTTTTGAGGTGGCTAGTCTGCCTCACTTATCGAGTCCTTTTGACTCACCCTTGTTTGTTGTTTGTTTCTTGTCTATCTATTTCATTTCGGCAGGTCCACTCCAGCATCGAGTTCGCCACGTTGTTCAGGAGCGAAAACGACTTCAGCTGTCAGCGTGAGCCAGCTTTTATTCCGGATGGTCACCATTTTAATTGTTATTATTTCAGTTGCATTTTCCTCCCTTCAGGAGGTATTTGTCTTCTTTTGTACTCTTAGATGTCTAGTCTGGATAGCCCTAAACCTAGTATATTGGGCAGTCAGCTATAATTTCTTTTGTACAACTTAGAGGTATCAGTATCTCTGTATTTTTTTAGTCTTGTCCTTATTTATGAATTATTATATTTTTTTCTTAATTTAATTGGTAAGGGTTTGCCCGACGAGTCTAGGGGAGGATGTCGGGTGCCCGCACGGCCTAATCGGATTCCGGGTCGTGTCAGTGACCTCCCAAAATAATCAGAACTTTTGCCTCCAAATGAGGTACCATGGTTGCCCACCAGGACCACGGAATTTCTTGCTCTCCCGCTCTAACTCTTCCCCCTCTAACTTATGGTATGCCTAATACCTTTGAGCAATATCAGCAACGACATCAAATGAAGTCCCAACCTCAATTTCTCGAGCCATCTGGGATCTCAAGGAAGGAGAAAGGTCACCAATAAATCTTTGAATCTCTCGAAAGGCTCATGGACTAGTTCTAATGCATATCCAGCCATTCTATAGAATTCAATCTCATATTCTGAAACCAACAGGTTAACCGACAGGCTACCCTGTCCAATGCACTCAAACTGGAAACACTTTTCATCTTGCTCGCTACTCTAAAGGAACTTTTCCACGAATCTAGAAGAAAAACCGAATCAAGTTAGCTCATAAGAGAGCGGCCCACCAATTCAAGGCTGGACCCTAAAACTGGAAAGTAGAATAATCAACACCATACCACTCGATATAATCAAGAGCCTGAAGGATACGCTGACATCATTGTATTTGTAAAAAAAACTTACACATGGATTATTTGATGCATGGTCTAAGAACATCAGAAGGTTCAATTGGGTAGAATAATGCAGCCTCTTCAGACACTCGGACCGAACCATTACTCAGGCTTGCCAACCATCCAGAATAACTAGAGGCACAACACATGCTGCCTCTGGAACATAATTTATTGTGGCAATATTAAGAACTGGAATAGGAGAGCTCCCTGAGACTGAACGTCTGCATCTGCGGCAACTTGATAAGCTGCCTAGCGAATAATAGGTTCTTGCGGTATCTGCATCGCCAAGATTCTCGTATAAGCATTGTAGAGAGCCAAGAGAACCACAAGGCCCTGCTTCCTTGCCCATTGCGAGCTGGCACAGCTTGGACCTCCGTAACTAGATCATCAGCACGATCAAACACTCTCGGGGCTTCGTCAATGCTAGCCCCAGGGTAGACTGCTTCGTCTTGAACTCATACCGTCTGCTGATTTGTCGCACGGGGGTTCACAATTACCACGAAGGAATTAACGAATTAATGAAAATACTTTTGAATCCTAGACCGTCACATGATCAGAAATGAAGGAAGTGAAACTTCCTAAATGCAATCATAGCCTCTCGTAGATGAGTACGGACGTCTACGTACCCATCAGCGAGACTCTACTAGACACTGTCACTCTAAATCGGGCTCTAATACCAACTGACACGACCCGGAATCCGGCTAGGCCGTGCGGACACCCGACATCCTCCCCTCGACCCGTCGGACGAACCCTTACCAATTAAATTAGGAAAATAAATATAATTCAATTTATAAATAATTACAAGACTTAGAAAAAGCACAGACATACTGATACCTCCAAGCTGTACAAAAGAAATTACAACTGACTACCCAACATACTAGGTTTAGAGTTATTCAGACTAGACATCTAAGAGCAGGAAAGAAGACAGATACCTCCTGAAGGGACCAAATTGCAACTGAAATAATACACATAAAACTGGTGGCCAACCTGAATAAAAGCTGGCTCACCCTGACAGCTGAAGTCGTCTTCGCTCCTGAGCAACGTGGCGCACTCAATCCTGGAGCGAACCTGCCGAAACGAAATAGATAGACAAGAAACCAACAACAAACAAGGGTGAGTCAAAAGGACTCAATAAGTGGGGCAGACTAGCCACCTCAAAGAATAGGATAGCTAGCCAAGGAGAAGAAAAACAGGTAAACCAAATCCATGTTATTTGAACTATAAACAGGCAGAGCCAGATAATAACTGAAAATACGTATGGAATCATAATCAACCAGGGACATAAGGTAGACAGAACATATAGGTATCCCGAACATATCAACAATCAGAAATACATCCTGCTGCGACGTGCAACCCGATCCATATATTCATACTGTCGCGGCGTGCAACCCGATCCATATATTCATACTGTCGCGGCGTGCAACCCGATCCGTATATTTATACTGTCGCAGCGTGCAACCCGATCCGTATATTTATACTGTTATGGCGTGCAACCCAATCCGTATATTTATACTGTTGCGGCGTGCAACCCGATCCAATCCATGTATTTATACTGTCGCGACGTGCAACCTGGGATACGAGCCACAAATATATAGGCAAACTGAGATATGTCCACAACATGGTATACATACCGCATACATAAAACACAACACAATACACATAATAGTCAGTATGCGGTGAAATGAAATGGGATGAATGCGGTACGATACAATGCAGTAACATATGCCAGATACCTATCTCCGGCGTGGACTCTCATCGTCTACCAGGAGATATATGCAATAATGACCCTTCACTAGCTCGGGACTCTCATCGATTACCGTGAAGTATATTTAATGATGACTCTTCACCGGCTCGGGACTCTCATCGATTACCGGAAAGTATATGCAATAATGATCCTTCACCGGTGCGGGACTCTCATCGCCAACCGGGAAGTATATGTAATAATGACCCTTCACCGGTGCGGGACTCTCATCGCCAACCGGGAAGTATATGCAATGATGAACCTTCACCGGCTTGGGACTCTCATCGATTAGCGGGAAGTATATGCAATGCTCAAAACCAGAGTGCAATGCTCATATGCTCAATGCAATACCAACAACAGGGCATAACATATAATATACAATGTAAATTCAAAGCTAAGGCGTAATGAGTACGCCTATCGGCAGCTACACACGTAAGGAATGCGTGGTAGATTATCCACAAGGCCAAGGGCCTCCAAAGAAATGGATACAAACACTTACCTCGTTCCAAAGCTAACACTGCTACCCAACAACTGCTTTATCCTTTTGGATTCACTGCCCAAACGATCCTGTTTATTCAATAAGCAGAAAATATCAAATTAGGCTAAAGGCTTCATTCCCTACGTCTTAGGGCAATCCAGTTAGGAACCTGATACTTTATTTGCATACGCAATGCGCATGTCAGGCCTATGTATAGGGTTCAAAGTCACATAACCAAACCCTAAATAAATTATATTTATGTGTTGCCTGTAACTCACTGAGTACGAATATATAATCATTTCCATCATCAGGGTCCAATTGACTCTTTAAACTTTCAATTTAAGTCATTAGGGCGATGTCTAATATCCCTATTTTTACCGTCAAAATATATTCAAACACATGTAATAAAATCAAATAATATATTAAGATCATTACCTGAATGTTTCGGGGCAAAAATTCTATCTTTTCTCCGGCTCTTTTCTCATTTTCTGGCATTTTTTTCTGTTGTGTTTTCAGCTTTTCCGTTTCCATTTTTTTCTTTTTTAGCTCTTCCTTTTCGATTTGAAGATAAAGGAATTTTAATCCTTTTGTCTACCGCCTCAAATTTTTATGTTTTTGTCTTTTTTTTTTTTTAATATTTTATTTTTTTCGTATTAAAGTGCAGTCCTACGAAATTTAGAATATTCCCAAATTTCTCAAGTAAGTTATACAAAATATATGTAACACACTTGCTATGGCGGATCTCAAATCGGACTCCCGAAACTCAATATGCAAATTAAATGAAAAAAGGTCAAAATTATTTAACTTTCGGCATTTTAGCAGAAACTAGTCGAACAACATCGAAATTCACTTTCGAAAAATAAAAAAAGTCATAAAATCATACGAACCCAACGGCGCTTTAGGATTTTGAAGCGGAGTTCATTCCCCAAAATTGAGTTCGAAAACCTCTTTTTAATATTTATCGACAATAAAAACTGAAATCTTCTTCCGATACGTACCAAACGAGGTCTGATTTACCTCAAATTTTACAGACAAGTCCTAATGGACCTTATGAATATTTTAAAATTATCAGGACGCCAATCGGAGTCCTAACTTTCGAAAAGACTAACCGAGGTCATTTCAAATCCTTTATATACATATATCTTACCCGCTATGACTGTAGTAATATGAAGATATTAAATATTCTCATATTTGTAGTCTCAAATTTGATAGCCATGTATGGCGAATATTCTTGAAACATAACATGTATGTTTTATTGGACTTAATACAATAAAATATTTCATCAGTTTCATTCCTCCAGGTGGTAATAAATTAGCTCTTTCATAGCTCTCAATTAGTTTTGTACTACCAAATATATTATGACACACCAGCCATATAACGAATATCTCCTTCGAGGAGAAAATCATATAATCATAGTCAAATCATTATAGGCAAGATCAATTTCTTGCTTTACTTGCTCTTGTGTAATTCACAATAATACATAATTTTTACGTACGATCTGTACGTGAGCAATGACCATTTATGCCATAATAAAGGACATATTCATTTTTCTCAAACCTCTTATGGAGGTAAGTTTTTGATATTTTATAAGCCATGAAGGGTATGTCCATATTCATAAACTTTATCATAAATTGCCACATTCACTTCTGGGAATGTGTCTATAAACATAATACTTATTACAAATTGTCTCATTCACTTCAAGGAATGAATATACATTGATAACATTATTATCTTTACCATTTGAATAGTTATTTTGAGAACCCTTATTGTTCACTTATTTATTGCACCATGATGACAATTGTTTCATTCATTGCCTCGCCCACGGCTATGGTCTATATCATGGTAATTACTTTGTCGTCTTTCAGACATGAAATTACTTTCCTTCTTTCAGACGTAAAATTATTTTGCCTTCTTTCAGACATAAAATATTGTGTCTTTTTTCAGACATATTATGTGTTCCTACTACATTCACATCTGAGAATGGAACATATGTTGTGCTCCCACATTCACCTTAGGGAATGAAGCATAATCTGCTTCCACATTCACCTAATGGAATAGAGCATATCTTGTGGGACGGGCTTCATGATCCTTTATCAAAAATACTTTAGCTTTTTGATAATACTTTAGTTTGCCTCAATCATCATTATGTCATTAATGTGGCGCATTGGGACTTAAACCCAATTGCTTAGCCCGTATAAAGGTGTATTAGGCCGTAATCATTAGGTCCTGAACCCTAACGTTATCGTTCATGGTTACAGCCTTAGAAAGACTTAAACATGCCATCATAAAACCTCTTTCAAAATATTGCTACTACATGAGCAAATTTGAGGCGTGTAATATGGAAATATTTCTTCCATGTACTCATCAGTAATAATGGTGAGAAAATATGACCACTCCTGATGGTCATGTATGTCTTGCAAATTCTCGTTCCAAGAGTTTATTTATTATTAAATCAATATATAATTATGTTACTAAAAATAATATTCATCAGTGTAGTTAGATAATCACAATTACAAAAATCAAATAAGTCCTTTTTATGAACCTTTTTCGCTGATCTTTTAATCATTGCCATCTTTCCCTTTTCATTTAGAAGGCATAGAAATTTCAAACACTTCCAAGGCAAATCCACATCGCACATATATCACTAATTTGATTTTTTTTTTTTTGCTACTGAGATAAATATGAAAACCGCTATAAGTAACATAGCAAAAGTAAATGAAACTTTATAATTAGGGAACATACCATTTAGCTCATCATCGATTGAACAAGAGAATTCGAAAACAGTTTCTACTATCTATAATGCAAAGATATAGAGCAAGAAGTTCCATAAATTATATAGTTACTACTAAAAATCGCAAGATTTTTTTTAGTTAAAATCACAATATAGGTTCTTTTGAGATATAAATCTTTTCACTTATTTACGATCTGTTTAGTTAAGATCATAAAGCTCAATTTTTAAATCGGATTAGGATCATTCAAATTCAAAAGAAAACAAAGATAAGAGTATCTTCCGGGAAACAAATAATGTATGTATCTTCCAAATACATTTTTCAACCTCTTAAGTAACTTTCGTATTATCTTTCGGGAAACAAATAATGTATGTATCTTCCAAATACATTTTTCAACCTCTTAAGTAACTTTCCTATGTGTTAATTTACAAATACGTGTATAGTTAGTACGGTTAGACAAATTAAAATCAGAATATTAGTATTTCCGTTCCACTGCGTCTCCAACAACATAATAATTTCTCCACGATCAACCAAAGTCTCATCCCCATAACAAATTTATACTTCATATCTGAAGCCTAAGTTTTAAAAGAAGAGAGGAAAAGAAACAAATCAAAGAAAAATAAAAGTTGAAAAATTGAGAAGAAGCTTATTTAAATACTCTTTTTTGAAAGAAAGAAGCCTTTGTATTATATTTCATACCATCAAATTTTGGTAAATATATGAATTAATTCATTGTTTAATCAATAAGTTCAAAATAAAATTAAGATTTACATTCAATGGAGAAGAAGCTTATTTTAAATACTCTTGTTTAAAATGAAGAAGCCTTAATTGTACAATACTTTTAGACCATCAAATTTTGTACATGTATAAACTAATCCATTGTTTTCTCAAAAGAGTAACTCTTATGTTTTCATGTCATTAGAATGTATAGTGTTAACATATTCTTTCATTTTAAGAAATAATTTTTTGGATACGAAAAAGATGAATCAACTAAAGATTATATGAGTAAGTGAAATAGTTAAGTTTTCAGACTCAATGATAAATAGTAAAAGTAATTTTGCACCCGCAAGTGCTGCTAACCATTTGTGATATAACTTTCATTATACCTTTACTAAACGTGTAGTAATTTTTAAGTGTTCATGTAGATATGATATTGACCTCCTTTTCTTATTTTGAAGTTTTATATCGATTTTTACTCAATGCAAGCCAACAAGTTAAAGTAATAATTTTAGCTACTCTATTTACGACATGAGATAAAGTTATTCAGGTACAATATTTTGTTTCCCATGATAAGTGTTACACCCCGTACGTCTAAATTGACGTATATCATTATAATATCATGTTAAGAATGATTTAAGTGAGTTTAAAGTAATAATATGACCATATATGATGTTTATATGTTGAATATAAAGTTTGGGAAAAATCAGATTTAAGTTGCGGAAAAACCGACTAAGGAATTGCCTTGTAACGGAGCTTTTTCAGCAATTAATTTCATGTGTTATATGAAGTCTTTTGGGGACATATCATATACCAAATTGAAGGTCTTGGAGTGTAGTTTCCAACACTTTTAACGGTTTGCTCATATAACTTATAAATAAAAAGATATGAGCGTCAGAAGTCAGACCAGAAAAAGGGACATAAGCGCAAAAGAGGGCTAGAAATGAAATGATTTTATTATAAAAGAGAAATCATTCTCTCTCTTTCGACATTTTCCAGTAAACCCACGAAATAAAAAGAGCTTTTTCAGTTTGAATCCATTTTTTATGATTTTGAAGATAGAACATCAATTTTGACACGAAACGGAAGACGGATTGCGTCAAAACGCTCTACGCGATTAGGGTAACATTATGCTACCTTCAATTTCGTCTATTGTTTGAGTTTTAGAATTACTTCATAGCTAAGTAAAGTATCTAAATTCTATTTTACAGCTTGTTTAAGCTTTAGAAGGTGTGGAATTCAAAGGAAACAAAGTTTAGAAGCTAGAAACATCAAAGGTATGTAAGGCTAAACCTTTCTTTTGGCAAGGCATGTATCTTTTAGCTTTTGAAGCTTTTCTTAATTCTAAACTTAGTATTTCTTCTGAGAAACTTGTATGGTACCAAGGAAACCTTGTATATACTTAATTTGGTACTAAAATCCAAGGTAAAAGATGTCCAAATCAGCAAGACAAAACGTTTCAAAATCTGGAAAATTGTTTTGATCTTTGGACAGCTGTTAGTATATTGATCATAACTCCTTGCACAAAATTGATATTTAGATTCTTTAAGAATCCCCAGAATCCTAAGACATATATCTACATCTTTCATGCAGACCATGAAGTCTATATCTTTGATCTACACTCTGAAAATTAGGTTGAAATTCAGGACAGTGGTGCTGTCCAGACATTCTATCTGCGAATGAGTTATGTCATCCAGTTGTCTCATCTTGTTATCCGTTTAACATGTTTATGTTATCAGTTTATCCGGGTATCTATTCCCGTGTGTAGTATAGTACTGGTTCTGTTTTTGCGGATCATCCAGTTTCAGAGGAAACTCTGCCGAAATTTTTATAAAAGTCCAAGAGTTAGACAAATTCTAAGTTTCAGGTTGTGTCTATAATTCCATCCAGAGTTTTCTTATCATTCCTTTGAGTCCATATATATTGTTGCCACATGTGTTATGCCTCATACATGCTTATGCTTATATTGTGATCATGTTATGTGTGATTTGGAGTCCCCCATAGAGGCTGGACATTGGACACACAGTCCGGTCGCGTGTGATACTACCCGTCTGGGGGATACAGCCCCTCTGGTTCAGGCGGGAGTTGAAACACCTAGTGTGACCGGGTGTCATTCACACACTCTGACCAGAGAGACTAGATAATACTTGATGGGGGGGATATAGCCCATAACACCCACCAGGTTTGTTATATACGCGTATATAGCCACAGTATGCACTGCATGATTATACATGAGGCTAGTTCCGGTTTTCAGTTGCCTGATTTGGGGGGATACAGCCCATAACACCAGACAGGTACCAGTTCAGATAACAGTTCAGTTTTAGCTCGGTACCAGTTATCAGTTCTCAGTTATCAGCCACCAGTTCTTAGCGTCAGTATAAGTTGACAGTTATCAGTTCCAGTTTCTAGTAACCAGCTATCAGTCATATTACAGTTATTTATCAGTATAGTTCAGCTCAGTCTTCAGTTCCAGATTCAGCTAGACTTCAGTTTATATTCAGATCATGTTTAGTACGTTCTTCAGATTTCCAGCTATATTGCTATGCTCCAGCTCATATTTACATATTTATATTCCAGCCTTACAGTTTCATTCAGCTATGATATATTATATGCTCATGCCTTACATACTTGGTACATATCGTACTCACGCCCTTTTTTTGGGGCGCTGCGTTTCATGCCGCGCAGGTGCAGATAGATCAATGCTTGGACCACGCTAGTAGGCCATCTATCAGCTACTGGAGTCACTCCGCTTACTCCCGGAGTTACTTATCTTTTGGTATGTGTACAGTCAGCCAGCTTGGGTATGGCGGGGCCTTATTTTGTCCTTTGTATATTCAGTTCATCACTCTTAGAGGCCTGTAGATATGTCCCTGTGTGGTGCAGTCAGTATGCTATGTATGTCAGCTTATGTCAGCCTTGTCAGCTTTTTGCATTGCATACTCCTTATCAGCTAGGTTTATGCTTATTCTGTTTATCAGTTATAATGGTTAGCATATTATCAGTAGGATTAGTGATGATCGACACTTAGTGTTGGTCATCTGTCGCGGCCCTAAGTTGGGTCGTGACAAAAGTGGTATCAGAGCAGTTCAGTCCTAGGGTGTCTACAGGCCGTGTCTAGTAGAGTCTTGTTTAGGAGTATGTTGCGCGCCATACTTTTGAACAGGAGGCTACAAGGCACTTCAGGACAGTTGTCTTTCTTTCTTCTCTAGATCGTGCGATAGAGCCAAGATTATAAAATTCAGCCCTCTAACAATAGTAATTTCAGCAAAGCGATGCCGCCAAAGAAATTAACAGCTGCCCAGAAGGGCAAGGGTATTGCCGGCTAGGGTATTAGTAGAGTGCCACCTAAGGTGGATGAGAGTGAGGAGTCCAGACCTGAGGCTCCATCCGAGGCCTCACAGATCCTATCAGTTCAGGGTGATATTAGAGGTACTGCAGCTACTATACCTCCACATTCTCAGCCTGATAGTCAGGGGCAGGAAATGAGGGATGCCATCAGATTATCGACCACTGTTGTAGTTGCTTAGACTAGACAACACAGTGCAGATGCCCATGGAGATGTTGGATCCAGGATCAATGATTTTATCAGGCTAGAGCCTACAGTCTTTACCGGATTCCGTACAGGAGAAGACCCTCAGGATTTTCTATTGAGGATAGCCAGAGTGTTGAGGGTTATGCACGTGTTAGACACAGAGTTAGTAGAGTTGGCTGCATTCAGATTGCATAACCTAGCAGCAGGGTGATATCAGACATGGGAGCTATCTAGACGGCCTGATGCTACTCCCACGACTTGGAAGGAATTCTCAGATACCTTCCTTTATCAGTATATGCCTATAGAGACATAGGGAGCCCGTGCTAATCAGTTCCTGACCTTGAGACAGGGAAGTTTGAGTGTAGAAGAGTATAATTATTGCTTTAGTTCTTTAGCATGGTTTGCCCCTACGGTGGTAGTGAGTATGGAGGATAGAATTCACAGGTATATAGTGGGACTAGCTCCACACCTAGTGAACGAGCGTATGACAGTTGCTATGCAGTCATGTATGAACATCACATTCAGGCATTTGCTTTGTTACTTGAGGAGAGGAAGCAGAAATAGAGAGCCGACAGGGATAAAGTGCTAGACAAGAGGGGCAGATTTTCTGGTTCGTTTGGAGAGACGTCTGGAGCGAGTAGATAGCAGAGTGTTAGACAACCACCAGCTAGTATACCTACATAGTCTCGTGGCTTTAGATCTGATAGACCTCCTCAGTCCAGATCTAGTCACACATCACTGACTTCAAGATTAAAGTGTCATGGTACTTTTATACCGGCCAGTCAGACATATCCCAGATGTTTAGATTGTGGTAAACGCCACTTGGGTCCATGTCAGTTAGGAGTTGATACTTGTTATATTTGTCACGAGGCAGGCAATTTCATGAAAGATTGCCCGACTAGGGGTGGTAGTGGTGCAGCCCAGCCAGCTAGATCACCAGTTGCTTGCTCAGCATCAGCACGCCATCAGGGGCATGTTCTTCAGGATGGCACCTGTATAACAGAAAGAATTTAAGGAGCAATTGAAGGATTTGTTAGATAAAGGCCTCATCAGACCCAGCATTTCCCCGTGGGGAGCCTCGATACTATTTGTAAAAAATGAAAGATGGCTCTCTACGCATGTGCATAGATTACAGACAGCTGAATAAAGTCATTATTAAGAATAAATACTCTCTGCCCAGGATTGATGTCTAGTTTGACAAGCTCCAGGGTGCCAAGTGCTTCTCGAAGATAGATTTGCGATCAAGCTACCATCAGATTAGAGTCAGAGAATCTGATATACCTAAGACTGCATTCAGGACTAGGTATGGCCATTATGAGTTTTTAGTGGTGTCGTTTGGACTCACTAATGCCCCTGCAATATTTATGGATTTGATGAACAGCGTATTCAGGCATTACTTGGATTTATTTCTGATTGTATTTATTGATGATATTCTCATCTATTCAAAGTCTGAATCAGAGCATCCGGAGGACGTACGCATAGTATTGGGTACTCTTCGGGACCAGCAATTATATGCTATGTTCTCAAGGTATGAATTTTGGTTAGATTCAGTGGCATTTCTTGACCATATAGTTCCAGCCGAAGAAATTAAAGTAGATGTCCAGAAGATCGAGGTTGTGAAGAATTGGCCCAGTCCTACGACGCTAACTGAAGTACGTAGTTTTCTGGGTTTGGAAGGTTATTACAGAAGGTTCACAGAAGGTTTTTCCTCCATTGCAGCTCCACTGACCAAATTGATACAGAAAATTGCTAAATTTGAGTGGTCTTATTCTTGCGAGCACAGCTTCCAAGAACTAAAGAACAAGTTGATAACAGCTCCAGTACTTACACTTCCAGAGGGATCTGAGGGCTATGTCATTTATTGTGACGCTTCTCGAATTGGTCTTGGTTGTGTTTGATGCAGCACGGGAAAAGTAATTGCCTATGCTTCCAGGCAGCTGAAAAAGCACGAGAAGGACTACCCTACCCATGATCTGGAGCTTGCAGCAGTTATTCATGCATTGAAGATTTAGAGACGTTATTTGTACCGTGTTCATGTTGATATATATACAGATCACAAGATCCTCTAGTACATATTTAATCAGAATGAGCTAAACCTGCGACAAAGGCGATGGATAGAGTTGCTAAAGGACTATGACATGGAAATTCTTTATCATCCAGGTAAAGCGAATGTTGTAGTTGATGCCCTTAGTCATAAGTCCATGTGTAGTTTATCTTACTTACAACCACAAATGAAAGAGTTAGCTCATGCATTCCACCAGTTGGCCAGCATGGGAGTCAGATTAATTGATTCAGAGGACGGAGGAGTTACAGTTCAGAACGCAACCACTACTTGCCTAGTGACATAAGTAAAGCAGCGCCAGTATGAGGATCCAGTTCTAGTTCAATACAGGCAGATAGCCAGAAGAAAACCAAAATTATTATATAGGTTACTAGTGACGGGGTTCTTATATATAAAGATAGACTTTGTGTTCCTGATGTTGCAGATTTATAAGGACATATTATGACAGATGCACATTATTCCAGATACACTGTTCATCCTAATTCGACTAAGATTTACCATGATCTTAAGCAGATTTATTGTTGGGACGGAATGAAGCGTGATATAGCAGAATTTATGGCTCAGTGTGCTAACTGCAAGCAGGTTAAAGTCGAGCATAAAAGAAAAACCTAGTGACTTGTTACCAGAAATCGAGATTCCATCATAGAAATGGAAACAGTAAATATGGACTTCATTATAGGCTTGCCCCGTACGCAGAGCAGGTATGATTCTATTTGGGTTATAGTTGACAGGCTTATTAAATCAGCTCATTTCTTTCCTGTTAGAACTACATATAAAACAGAGGATTATGCCAGAGTTTATATCAGAGAGATAGTGCACCTACATGGTATCGTAGTATCTATTATTTCAGACAGGGGCGCACCAGTTTACAGCTAATTTCTATAGATCGTTCCAGACAGGTTTAGGGACACAGGTGTATCTGAGTACAGTATTTCATCCATAGACAGGCAGACAGGCTGAGCGGACCATTCAGACATTAGAAAATATGCTTAGAGCTTACGTGTTAGATTTTAGAGGCAGCTGGAATGGTCACCTACTATTGATAGAGTTTGCATATAATAATAGCTATCATTCTAGCATACAGATGGTGCCATATGAAGCTTTGTATGGGCACAAATGCAGGTCTCCTATAGATGGTTCAAGATTAGCGAGTCTCCATTGATAGGTCCAGATTTAATCCAGCAAACAGTTGATAAAGTAAAGTTAATCAGGGAAATATTATTAGCAGCACAGAGTAAACAGAAGTTCTATGCAGATAACCAGCGTCGAGATTTAGAATTTCAGATTGGCGATTGGGTATTCCTGAAAGTATCACCTGTGAAAGGCGTTATGAGATTTGGAAAGAATGACAAGATTAGCCCTAGATTTATTGGTCCATATCAGGTTATCAGGTGAGTTGGGCGTGTTGCCTATGAATTAGACCTTCCAGCAGACCTTCAGGAGGTACATCCATTATTCCATGTTTCTATGCTCAGAAAATGTGTCAGAGATCCTTCTAGAGTTGTACCAGTAGAGGATGTACAGATCACAGAGCAGTTGACTAATAAGGAAGTGCCAGTTGCAATTTAAAGAGGCAGATTCGTCGACTAAGGACGAAAGACATTCCTTTAGTTAAGATGCTATATCAAAGCAATAATATAGAAGAAATAACTTGGGAAGCTGAAAATGACATGAGGGCCAAATATACACATCTCTTCATTACTTCGAGTATGTAACAGATCGTTGCTTAATGCTTCTACATACTTCATTTAACATTCGAGGACGAATGTTCCTAACGGGGGAATATTGTTACACCCCGTACGTCTAAATTGACGTATATCATTATAATATCATGTTAAGAATGATTTAAGTGAGTTTAAAGTAATAATATGACCATATATGATGTTTATATGTTGAATATAAAGTTTGGGAAAAATCAGATTTAAGTTGCGGAAAAACCGACTAAGGAATTGCCTTGTAACGGAGCTTTTTCAGCAATTAATTTCATGTGTTATATGAAGTCTTTTGGGGACATATCATATACCAAATTGAAGGTCTTGGAGTGTAGTTTCCAACACTTTTAACGGTTTGCTCATATAACTTATAGATAAAAAGATATGAGCGTCAGAAGTCAGACCAGAAAAAGGGACATAAGCGCAAAAGAGGGCTAGAAATGAAATGATTTTATTATAAAAGAGAAATCATTCTCTCTCTTTCGACATTTTCCAGTAAACCCACGAAATAAACAGAGCTTTTACAGTTTGAATCCATTTTTTATGATTTTGAAGATAGAACATCAATTTTGACACGAAACGGAAGACGGATTGCGTCAAAACGCTCTACGCGATTAGGGTAACATTATGCTACCTTCAATTTCGTCTATTGTTTGAGTTTTAGAATTACTTCATAGCTAAGTAAAGTATCTAAATTCTATTTTACAGCTTGTATAAGCTTTAGAAGGTGTGGAATTCAAAGGAAACAAAGTTTAGAAGCTAGAAACATCAAAGGTATGTAAGGCTAAACCTTTCTTTTGGCAAGGCATGTATCTTTTAGCTTTTGAAGCTTTTCTTAGTTCTAAACTTAGTATTTCTTCTGAGAAACTTGTATGGTACCAAGGAAACCTTGTATATACTTAATTTGGTACTAAAATCCAAGGTAAAAGATGTCCAAATCAGCAAGACAAAACGTTTCAAAATCTGGAAAATTGTTTTGATCTTTGGACAGCTGTTAGTATATTGATCATAACTCCTTGCACAAAATTGATATTTAGATTCTTTAAGAATCCCCAGAATCCTAAGACATATATCTACATCTTTCATGCAGACCATGAAGTCTATATCTTTGATCTACACTCTGAAAATTAGGTTGAAATTCAGGACAGTGGTGCTGTCCAGACATTCTATCTGCGAATGAGTTATGTCATCCAGTTGTCTCATCTTGTTATCCATTTAACATGTTTATGTTATCAGTTTATCCGGGTATCTATTCCCGTGTATAGTATAGTACTGGTTCTATTTTTGCGGATCATCCAGTTTCAGAGGAAACTCTGCCGAAATTTTTATAAAAGTCCAAGAGTTAGACAAATTCTAAGTTTCAGGTTGTGTCTATAATTCCATCCAGAGTTTTCTTATCATTCCTTTGAGTCCATATATATTGTTGCCACATGTGTTATGCCTCATACATGCTTATGCTTATATTGTGATCATGTTATGTGTGATTTGGAGTCCCCAATAGAGGCTGGACATTGGACACACAGTCCGGTCGCGTGTGATACTACCCGTCTGGGGGATACAGCCCCTCTGGTTCAGGCGGGAGTTGAAACACCTAGTGTAACCAGGTGTCATTCACACACTCTGACCAGAGAGACTAGATAATACTTGCTGGGGGGGATATAGCCCATAACACCCACCAGGTTTGTTATATACGCGTATATAGCCACAGTATGCACTGCTTGATTATACATGAGGCTAGTTCCGGTTTTCAGTTGCCTGATTTGGGGGGATACAGCCCATAACACCAGACAGGTACCAGTTCAGATAACAGTTCAGTTTTAGCTCGGTACCAGTTATCAGTTCTCAGTTATCAGCCACCAGTTCTTAGCGTCAGTATAAGTTGACAGTTATCAGTTCCAGTTTCTAGTAACCAGCTATCAGTCATATTACAGTTATTTATCAGTATAGTTCAGTTTAGTCTTCAGTTCCAGATTCAGCTAGACTTCAGTTTATATTCAGATCATGTTTAGTATGTTCTTCAGATTTCCAGCTATATTGCTATGCTCCAGCTCATATTTACATATTTATATTCCAACCTTACAGTTTCATTCAGCTATGATATATTATATGCTCATGCCTTACATACTTGGTACATATCGTACTCACGCCCTTTTTTTGGGGCGCTGCGTTTCATGCCGCGCAGGTGCAGATAGATCAATGCTTGGACCACGCTAGTAGGCCATCTATCAGCTACTGGAGTCACTCCGCTTACTCCCGGAGTTACTTATCTTTTGGTATGTGTACAGTCAGCCATCTTGGGTATGGCGGGGCCTTATTTCGTCCTTTGTATATTCAGTTCATCACTCTTAGAGGCCTGTAGATATGTCCCTGTGTGGTGCAGTCAGTATGCTATGTATGTCAGCTTATGTTAGCCTTGTCAGCTTTTTGCATTGCATACTCCTTATCAGCTAGGTTTATGCTTATTCTGTTTATCAGTTATAATGGTTAGCATATTATCAGTAGGATTAGTGATGATCGACACTTCGTGTTGGTCATCTGTCGCGGCCCTAAGTTGGGTCGTGACAATAAGGTATCATTAAATTATAAAATTTGTTGAGACCAAAAAATCATAAAATCATAATAATATGTAGGATTAATAAATAAATAAATAAATAAATTATTCAGAAGTCTTAAATAATTTAATGCTACGGCCCACGGGGTGCTGAATTTTTTTTTTTAAATTAAATACGCATAAACAAAACTACTAAAGAGATACTTTTAACATTCACTGTTATGTCATAGCTTATATTCTTTATAATAATAAAATTACACGCTTATAATCTTTCTTGTAATCCAACTTTATGATGATTATCATTTTATAACTTGAAATATCAATAGAATACTGCATCGTTTCCCGTGGTTCCAAAGTTGCTAATGTGCAAGCCATCCATAGTCTTTGTAGCTCTCGTCTTCTACGCGGACCTTTTTCACTCCATTCCTTACAATCAAACTCCATCAAAAGTCC
Organism: Petunia x hybrida; assembly: GCA_037355625.1. Classification (NCBI taxonomy): domain Eukaryota; kingdom Viridiplantae; phylum Streptophyta; class Magnoliopsida; order Solanales; family Solanaceae; genus Petunia; species Petunia x hybrida. Next base: position 107,569 of record JBBBVM010000898.1, read on the forward strand.
AATTAATTTCAAGAGATCAAGTGATTGGAAATGAAAAAAAAAAATCCAAACAAATATAGGAATATAAGCAAAGGTGAATCGAAAATCTGAAGCTGGGTGTAATAGTATTTTATGTATCTATTTTATAATTTCCGAATGCATAATAAATTTGAGCCAAAAGCAATAATATGTACGGATCAATTGAGCCAACTGAAATCATATCTTAAATTCGTTCCGGATAATATGACAGGTACAAAATAGTTACCTGCTCCATGAGGCCTTATGGACGTTGCATTCAACAAATAGAGGGACTGTATGATGTTACTGGCAATAAATGATTGTATTCAAGGAACAACTTTGGCACCTCATTTTCAAAATCTAATATGCTTCTTAGAGAAAGATGATTGCCTTTGAGGAACTGCAATATTTCTTAGTAATATAAGCTTCTATTTCTTAATATTCCTATTAATTACAGTGTATTGCTTTGACTTAAAACAATTATTTTCTACTCCCTTCTACAACCAAAGAGTAAAACCGGCTAGGATTATGCCAAAACTAATTGGTCAAATTGTGCAATCCACAGTCTTCCCGAGTTCCCGACCCTCGGCACTCTTCTACACTTTACAGAATTTCGATGTGTTTTAATATATAGTGATATGGTAAATATAATCAAATTCATAAACAGAAGGGAGAAACATACCTGGCGCGAAGAAGCATTGATAGAGATTCTGATCATGGTTCTTACCCAAATCTAATTTGATAACCACTTTTTCCTACCATTTTTAAGAATTAACAATATGTAAACAATAAAACGTGTGGACATTTATTATAGTTGAATGATACATAAATGAACAACAAATATGCACATACATTGATTTTTTGAAATTGAATAGAAATAAGATAAGAAAAACCGATATTCCTTCTATCTAAAACATCTGTCAGGACATCAAGAAGTCATTCGTACATTAATGATATGTATAGTAATAAACTCAGAAAAATAATTCGGAAATGCTGAGACATGAAAGATAAAAATAAAGAAAAAAGGGAAGCAAAACCTGTTAGGAACAATAGGTTGTGAAGCTTCACATATATAATGTTGCTAAAAAAGTTTAAACGTTTCTTCAAATCTATCCTACTTCTACTAATTCCAATTTAAATTCAGTTATGTAAAGCACTAAGAATTAGAGTAATGATAAAACTCTAAAATCGTCGCATGAAGACGCAATCACTATGAAATTGAAAGCTTCAAGCAGTTAGGATGTTGAATATGAAGCACTAAATGATGTTGATCCGGACTATTAATCACAAATATGTAGATAGAATGATATTTTGAAGTATTGTCGTTTCACATTTTTCATGCTAGTAGTTTGATAGGCACTCTATGGGTTAGCCTTTTTCCGTGAGTTTTAACACAAACAAATAAATGGAAAAGGTTGAAGTCAGTGGGATTGAAACGGTAGTTGTGCGAGAAGAAGCAGTTTTCCTCAAAATCAGTTGGTTATCTTCATGTATATGCATGTTGCAAATTGCAACTTCCACCAAAACTGTAAGAAACTATCCTCACGTACAGAGAGGCTATCAGCGGGAGGAGAAAATTCAGGATGAAATTACTGCATCGTGACAAAAGCAGTTATTCCCTGGTCCTATCAAACTTGAAATTCTTTACAGATAAGGTTAACTTCTTTTTTTTTCCAACAGATAAGGTTAACATTTATATATTATTATCTTATATTGTTAGTATCTTTTATACATGTACAGATATTTAAGAAAAAAGCTCTTATTTATCTTTTATTGTTTGTTGATTTGGCGGATAATTAATTCAAGATAACTATAATATTTGATATACACACTTAACATGAATTCTTTTGCATCCGTTTTTCCTTTTAATATTTTATTTCCATGTTATTTCCTTTTTTTTTTTTTTAGTTTTTGTAGTTTAACTTGGATAAGTTACCAACTAAATTCACATTTTCAAAAATATATTTTATTTTTAATAATTGCACGTTAGGACACTTGTCAAGTTTTGAATTATTTCCACAAAAAACTGCCAACCCGGTTACATCTACTGCTTTTGAAATTATTTCGATTCTTTTTTCCACAATTACTCTTATATTCTAATTGAAACTACTCTCTCAATACAAATTTCAAAATTAACAAAAATAACCACACCTAACTAAAAACTAACTAATTTACCTAAAATTTTCAAGTGACTTCTTTTTTCTTTACCACTTGACTAATTATAAATGCCTACTACATTCCTTTTAATAATATACAGATATATGATAGATACTAAAAAGGGTCAAGCCAAGTTGTTTTCTGATGCAATCTTTATCTAATAGTGTTTTTCATTACTGATCAGCCGGTCTTAACTTCTGCAGGGATCAAGTAAATTCTCCAAAGAGTGCACAAAACCATTTTTATTCTTTTCTTCCACAATGACAAAGTACCACTACTAAGTCAAACTACCACGTTCTTGTAGTAAAACCACAAAAATGTTAGAATCTTAAGTCTCGATATTCTTTTCTTACCTTTCGGTATCAGAATATGAACAACTTCATTTTGTGGTGTATATTAACGACTTATTCTTGTAGTGTTTTTATGCTCAAAGTCGCTCCCACTACTTTGGAGTTGTAGATTTCTAAGCATCTTTTGTCTATTGATATTTCTCCCACTACTTAAATACATTGAAATGTCAATTCCGACTTGTGAGTTGGATTTCTCGATCTTTTGGATTTTCAAATGATTCACTTGTTACTTCTGGGAATATTGTTTATTAAATAGTCATATTCTAGAAATCTGTTATTCACTTTGAATAGCCAATAAACATGCACACATTCATCTTTGATTCAAACTAATCAGTTTTTCTTTTTAAAAGGTACTAACATAGAAGGATTATATTTAGAATATAATTTAATGTTTCTAAGGCTATTCCCAAAACAAAAGAAGAAATAACAGATTTGAACAACTTCACAATGATCTAACCATCTCCATAAGAGTCTTTCTTAATTCTGCTACACCATTTTGTTATAGCGTCCCAGGTACAGATAATTTTGACATAATTCCTTACTCTGATAAGTAATAAATGAACTTTGCAAAGAGGTATCACCACCACGATCTAATCACAGTGACATAATATATTTTACATGACGTTTTTTCTTTTCAGTCTTAAACTCCTTGAATTTCTCAAAGAAATAACACTTGTAGTGCATCAAATAAATATATTCATATTTTGAATAATCATTAACGAATGTCATAAAACTACTCAAAAGCACCTCTTTCATGGATGCTCATTAGATTACGCTAGTTAGAGTGAATTAATTCTAACTTATCGCTAGCTCTATTTCCTTTTAAGAAAAAATGTCTCTTCGTCATATTTCCTTCTAAACGGAATTTATAAGTTGGTAGTGACTCCACTTCAATGTATCTCAAGATCCATCCTTGACCAACTTTAAAATCCTACTTTAATTGATATGATCTTGACACAAGAGCAACAAATAAGTGTTATTCAATTTTAAAGAATATTATCTCTTATGGGGCAGATCAATACCGTTAAATTCGAAAGACATATCAATAATAAAAAGGCCATGCAACTGTTTATGCGTAAAATTTTCCTTAAAGGTTAAGCATATAGAATTTATAATAGGGTCACAAGCAATACGATAAATATAAAAAAAAGTAATAAAGAAGAATAAATAGTAAAATAGTAGATGTATTCCTTGAGAATAGTCGAATTCTTGAAGAATCACTTGATGTATAATATAATGTGAGGAGGGGTATTTGTAGTTATAATTTACCAGTCCTAATTATGGCAAAAATACAAAGACTAAAATCCGTGGGCCTATTTACTCAAGGCTGTAAAAAGAGTTAACCCTAACTAGGAGACTATAATCCCTAAGGCGGAGGGATGTAAACCTTGCACCCACGCCCCGTGCCTGCTTAGCGGCCGTAGCTTCATGGAGCAAGTGTGTACCCTCTGCATCTGGTGACTTGTAGATTTAATCTAGTTTTCGCCAGCTAGACTCATATCTCTGTAATCATATGTGGTGTATTCTTACCTACAAAGTTTGTCCCTCCACATGCTAAGTGCTGACGTAAGCGGTCAAGAAGTGCAAGAGGTATGCAAAGAGATCTATGGAAGGATATCTCACTAACTCCTTGAAACTCGCAATCTTCTTGAACAAAATAGATGTCTGATTTCTTCTAGAGTTCCACCCGTCTTCACGTGATTGGTTACTCGTCGATTCTTTTTACCTTTCCAATAACTTCCTTCTACTGTGCCGAATCGTTTCATATCCCGTGCCATAACTACATTGATTGTTTCGTTGTTTGTCCTTATCTCTTTCCGCCTATAAAATGGGATTCACAATAGATGTTGATCAAAAAAATTTTCAGAAACACATTGTCTTCTTCGAAACTTCCTTATAAGAGAATAATTCCTCTTCTTCTGAAAAATATTTGCCTTTGATCCTGGTTTGATATTCCCAGAACACTTCTCTCACTCGGGACGTATAGTGTTTATGAAAACTAAAAATAAAGAGCCTTTAACTACTTCCCTTTGACGTCCTTCTTGCAATGTGAAGATGGATGGAATCCCCCGAGTCATGAAGTTTGATCGTGGGATCCTAATGGCGTTCTTCTTTGTGGCATGTGCACTAATTATGGTGCGCTCATTTTCTAATGCAGCAGTTGCTGTGATATTCCTCTTGTCATGCGAGGTCAGGCCGCTTAGCCCTTTCGGCTATCACGTGGGTTCTCTTCCAAGATGCCTTCAGCATACTGGTGGTTTCTTTGACGTTGTTGGGTTAATGATTCACTTTATTTGGCTCTATTGCTTGGCTGGCAAAGGGACTCAACCTTGCACCATCAGTGTTTAGGCCTAAATTTTGTCGTTTAGGTAAAATAATTAAACTTTTTAGAGGGTAACAAGCAATTTAGTAAATACACAGGAAAAGTAAATAAAATCGAGAGGAAAGTAATAGACAAGAGAGCAAAGAGTTTTATTCCTTGAGAATAGTTGGATTCTGTGTGAATCACTTGATGTACAATACAATGTAAGGAGAGTTATTTATAGTAGAGATTTACCCAGTCCTAATTATGGTAAAATTCAAAGACTAATAAGGCTCGTGAGCCTGTGAACTCAAGGTGGTGGTATATATGAAAGCCTAACTAGGAGACTGTAAAACTCTAAGGTGGAAGGATGTATACCTTGTATCCTGCTCCCGTGCCTGCTGAGCGCCATGGCTTAAGGAGAAGGCGTGTATCCTCTGCGCCCCGTGACTTGTAAGCTAAGTCTAGTCTCACCAGCTGGACTTGTATTTCCGTAATAATAGGTGGTGTATTTTTGCCCACACAGTCAGTCCCCCTACTTGCTGAGTGCCGTCGTAAGCAGTCATGAAGTGAAAGTGGTATTAGGATATGAATAGATATCTCACTGACTCCTTGAAACTCATAGTCTCCTTGACTGAGACCGACACTTGACTTTTTTTAGAACCCCCATATGTCTTCATCTGAATTGTTGATGTCAATTCCATGCACCTTTCCCATAACACCTTTTACTGCGCCGAATCGTTCCATATCTTCAGGTCATAATCACGCTTGACCGTTTTACACTTCATCCTCATCTCATTTCTCCTATAAATAGAGGCTTCATGATGGATGAAAATCACAAACCTTTCTTTAAAAAAATACACTACTTCTTCCAAAGTTTCCTTATGAAGTAATAGACTTTCTTCCTAAAAATATTTGCCTTTGATCCTGGTTTAATATTCCTAGAACAATTCCTTTATTCAGAATGGACGGTACATGAGAAAACTGTAGGCAAAAGGCCCTCCGCAGTTTTCATTTTCTATTTCTCCATCTATGATTGGACGAACAGAGTCCCCCCGAGTTATGAAATTTGATCGAGATTATAATGAAATTCTATGGAGTGTCTTCGATGTGGCAGGTGCATTGATTACAATGGGCTCATCTTCTAATATAGAGGTTGTTGTGATACTCCTCTTGTCATGCGAAACTTCTCAGCAAAGGAATGCCAACCCAGTAGAACCTCTGCATCTGCTTGTCTTTTGGCTCCATGGGACAAACAATCCTGAGGTAGTGCCATTTGAACGAGAAGTGAGTCCGCGATGGTACTCTCCCCTTCTCCGAGAGGTTGATGTCAAAAAATTTCTCCAAAACTATGGCATTCAAGGTTGAAACGACCTTAGTTAGTTATTTCGGGAGTTAGGACTCCGATTGGCGTGCTGATAATTTTAAAATATTTGTTAGATCCACTGGGACTTATCTGTAAAATTTGAGCTAAATCAGACCACGTTTGGTAGGCATCAGAAGAAGGTTTCAGTTTTTATTATCGATAAATATTAAAAAGAGATTTTCTAACTCGGTTTTGGCGAACGAGCTCTGATTTGAAATCCAAAAGCGCCGTTAGGTTCGTATGATTATTTGTGACTTTTGTAATTTTTTGAAAGTTAATTTTGAGGTTGTTCGGCTAGTTTCCGCTAAAATGCCGAAAGTTAAATATTTTGACCTTTTTCTATTTAAATTCGCATCTTGAGTTTCGGGAACCCGATTTGAGATCCACCTTAGCGAGTATGCTATATATATTTTGTATAACTTGCTTGAGAAATTTGGAATTATTTCGAGTATCATAGGGTACCGTTTTAATTTTCGATTAAGAAAAGAAAATATAAAAGTAAAAGAAAATAAAAAGGAAAAGAAAGAAATAAAGAAAAGAATGGCAGTGGTTACTCTATAAGGGATAAGGTCCCTATGTTTTCACTTTCCAAGTAAAGAAAATGGACAGAATGGAAAACGAGAGACAGAAGCAGCAAACGCAAATAAAGTCAGAAAATAGAAAAAGAAAGGAAAAGGAGCCGGAGAAAAGTAGAATTTTCATCCCGAAATATTCAGGTAATGATCTTAATGCATTATTTGAACTTATTACGTGTGTTTGAATATATTTTAACGGTAAAACTTAGAATATTAGACATTATTTAATAAGTTCAATTAATAGTTTAAAGGTCAATTGGACTCCGATATTAGAATTAATTATATATTTGTACTCAGTGAGTTATAGGCAACATATAAATGTAACTTATTTAAGGTTTGGTTATGTGAACTCAAGCCTTGTACATAGGCCTGGCCTGCATATTGCATATGTGAATAGGGTATCAGGTTCCTAATCGGATTGCCCTAAGATGTGAGGAATGAAGCCTTTAGCCTAATTTGATATATTTTTCTGCTTATTGAATAGAGTCGGATCGTTTGGCAATGAAACCAACGGATAAAGTGGTTGTTGATTAGTAATGCTAACTTTTGGAAAAGGTAAGTGTTTATATCTATTTCTTTGGAGGCACCTGGCCTCGTGGTTTTTCTACCACGTGTTCCTTACGTGTGTAGCTGCCGATAAGGCGTACTCATTAGGCCTTAGCTTTGGATTTACATTATATATTATATGTTATGTCCTGTTGTTGGTATTGTATGGAGGATATGAGCTTTATACTCTGGCTGTGAGTTGGCATCTACTTCCCGGCTGTCGATGAGAGTCCCGCGCCGGTGAAGGGTTATTATTTCATCACATTACATTCATATGCTTTATATGCCATTCATATGCATTACATTGCATATCATATTGGGTGCAGGAGTATTCCTCCCCAGGAGCAGGAGGATTCGCTCCATTGTATCATATTGAGGGTAGGAGGATTCCGTCCTAGGAGCAGAAGGATTCTGCTCCTTGCACATATTGAGGGGTAGGTGGATTCTGCCCTAGGAGCAGGAGGATTCCGCTCCATTGCACATATTGAGGGGTAGGAGGTTCCACCCCAGGAGCAGGAGGATTCCGCTCCATTACATTATATTAAGGAGCAGGAGGATTCCGCTCCATTGCATTATATTGAGGGTAGGAGGATTCCGCCCTAGGAGCAGGGGGATTCCTCCATAGGAGCAGGAATCTTACGGTCTCCATTGCATCATAATGAGGGCAGGAGGATTCCGCTCCATTCAATTGGCACATGTGACCCTTTGCATCATATTTCATTTCATTTCATTTCATACCATTGTGTAGACTTGTAGTGCATGACTACTGTTCTGCTTATACGTGCATTGCTTATTTGTTGATATGTTTCTGGCTCGTATTCCTGGTTGAGTTTATGGTTTCATACGTGTTTCTAGTTATTATCTAGCTCTGCCTTTTTATAATTTAAATGAGAGGAATTTGGTTTATCGGTTTCTTCTCCCTGGCTAGCTATCCTATTCTTTGAGGTGGCTAGTCTGCCCCACTTATTGAGTCCTTTCGACTCACCCTTGTTCGTTGTTTGTTTCTTGTCTATCTATTTCGTTTCGGCAGGTTTACTCCAGGATTGCGTTCGTCACGTTGTGAAGGAGTGAAGACGACTTCAGCTGTCGGGGTGAGCCAGCTTTTATTCTGGGTGGCCTCCAGTTTATTGTTTATTATTTCAATTGCATTCTGCTCCCTTCAGGAGCTATCTGTCTTCTTTTATACTCTTAGATGTCTAGTCTGGATAGCCCTAAACCTAGTATGTTGGGTAGTGAGCTGTAATTTCTTTTGTACAGTTTAGAGGTATCAGTATGTCTGTGTTTTTTTATTCTAAGTCTTTTTCTTATTTATGAATTGAATTATATTTATTTTTCCTAAATTAATTGGTAAGGGTTTGCCCGACGGGTCTAGGGCAGGATGTCGGGTGCCTGCACGGCCTAGCCGGATTCCGGTTCGTGTCAAGGGTGGTCGTATAACTCTGTCCTGTTCTACTATTTGGGGGCGCATGTGCTTCCTATCGTCTAGAGAAGAGGGATCCACCGGTGGTTTCCATGTTGTTGTCTCTCCAAGTGATTCCAGATAAAACTTTCTGCCCGCGTGCTGTTCCTTGACCGTTCTACTAAGGGATTCCTCAGTTAGACTGATTTTTCAACTTTCGTGGCGCAGTGTTATAAAGATGTAGTTGCACGGGGCATTATTTTGGAAAAATCCTCCTCTGTGCGCCAGGAGAAACTTCAATGCAAGAGTTACAATCCTGATGAAGAGTCTCCGGTCATGCAAATTCAGAGAAACTTGCAGTTTTTAGCTTTTTTATTTTTATTAAGAATGCCTGTAATGAACAGTGTTGTATTCAAAAGAATTCAATTGTATATTATGATCCTATGCGCTGTTGATACTAATGATATGGTTGTTCATCAATATTTTTATGCGTACGTGTAGTACTTGTAAGGTAGTCAAGCAGCATGTTTTTGGGTGCCTTTCTGGGCTAGTGTCTTTTAAAGATGAGTGTGCGTACTGTTGGCCGCTTCATTTAAGTCAGAAATGACGGCTTTAGATTGCGCCCACAATGGGACGTCTTTAGCCCATTGTATGTAACCATCTATTTTTGCATTCAAGTTAGAACGTCTATGCTTGTTTACTCGAGTACTTTAAGACTTTCTCGCACTATGCTAGAGGGCGTCCACACTGAAATATAGGTGCAATTTGTTGAACTGAAGATTTAACTTACGAATAATGCCTGTGGCTGAACTAGAAGTGATCTAGCTTTAAGCGAGTAGTTTACCCTACTTTCAACTTAAGTTGTGCGGGGGATATAAATATTTGGATGGTAGATGGATCTGATTATAAAAATTGACTAAATAAAATAGTAGTTTTATTAATAAATGGGACGCGGAGCCAAATAAAGGAAGAGACGGGGTTAAGTACCCGTATAAAGTAATGATAGAAACGAAGGATAAGAAAGAAGAAAATACATTTCTCGAGTATATAGGTCCAGTCGATCTTCAAGAGTAGTACTTCTTAAGCCAAGAGATGTTCTAAATATTATGAATGGCTGTCACTTCCATATCTTCAAGAACGTACACACCTTTTTCCGCTATGCCTTGGACCTTGTAGGGTCCCTCCTAGTTCGGAGCTAACTTGTCGGCACTGGCTTCCTTGGTGCTTTGAGTTACTTTGCGAAGAACCAGGTCCCCTATGTTGAGGGAACGAATGTTGGTTCAGCATTATAGTACTGCTCCACCCGTTATTTCTGGGCTACCAGGTGTATGGCTGCCAGCTCTCGGCGCTCATCTAGGGCATCAAGTGAGGCTGCTAGAGCCTCATTGTTTGACTCTTACTTGTCAAATGACCATCGCAAACTAGATTCTCCGATTTCCACGAGGATCATAGCATCCGTTTCGTATGTTAGTTAGAATGGGGCTGCGCCCGTACTTGCTTTTGAGGTGGAACAATAGGCCCATAGAACTCCTGACAATTCTTCCGGCCACTTACCCTTTGCCTCCTTGAGCCGCTTCTTCAAACTCTCCACTATGGTCTTTGACACCTCCGGGTGCTTTGGCCCTGGGCCTTACAATGTACATCCCTCATTTAATGAAAGGCCATGGGGCTATTATTGAATGTAAAAGCTCCGCCGGCTGATTAAGTATATGGAAAAATCTCTGGAAACTGTCACACACTTTGACCAATTTGCTCGCATCATCATCCATTTGGGGCCAGAAATAGCTCGCCCTAATTAGTTTATGAGGTAAAGATCGTCCGCCGGAGTGGTTTTAGCATTGCCCCTCGTGGATTTCTCTTAAAACGTAACCAACTGGAGAGGCCTCTAAATAACCGGCGGTATAGCTCCCCGTCGATCAAGCGATAGCGGGCTGCTTGGGCCCTTAGCCTCATACTTTCTTTCATGTCCTCTGAGAGTGTTCCCTTTTCCAAGTATTCTATGATCGAGTGTCGCCAATTCCAGACAAATTCTGTCACGTTGACCTCATGTCACTTGACGTCAACATAGGTTAGCTCAATAACAATTCCCGGGCTGTCTGCATTCATATTCGCATCGGCCACTAGACTGACTAGGGCATCAGCCTCTTTATTCTCATCTCTTGGTATTTGATCGATCTTCCATTTTGAAATTTTTCCAAGTGCTTCTCCGCCTTGGCTAGGTACTCCTGTATTCGAGCATCTTTAATGGTGAAGGCTCCGATTATCTGGTTGACCATTAGCTAGGAGTTGCTAAAGAGACTGATCTCCATGGCCCGCAATATGTAGGCTAATTCAAGTTCTTGCATTACAACTTCATATTCTGCTTCATTGTTCGTGATCGGTGCGCAGCTGATGGCCTTTCAAAACGTGTTGTCGGTTGGGGATTTGATCACATTACTGAGACCGGTTCCTTTAACATTTGAAGCTTCATCATTGTGGATCACACATTCTCAAGGTGCGACGCCTTCCATCATCTTGTATTCGATTTCAGCCTTCGGCATCATATAGGCACTGAAGTCAACAACAAAATCCGCAAGGAGTTGTGACGTGATGGTGGTACGTGGATGATAGATGATATCGTACTCTCCTAACTCTGTGGCCCGTTGTGCTAGCCTACCCAAGAGTTCGGGTTTGTGCAAGACAGTCCATAAAGGGAAGGAAGAGACTACGATGATCGTATGTCTCTGAAAATACGGTCGCAATTTCCTTGCTGCCTGATAATGGGCTTCAGAATCCAGGAGTGACTTACTGAGATAGTATATTTGATATTTCACTCTATTCTATTCCCGTACAAGAACAAAACTGACAAAAACCTCAGACATTGCGAGATATAGCAGCAAAGGGTCTCCCTCGCGTGGCTTAGTTAGCAACAGGGGATTGGCTAGATATTGCTTCAGCTCTCGGAGCGCCTGAATACATTGCTCTGTCCACTCGAAGCTTTTCTTCTTCTTTAGAATGTTGAATAATTGGTGAGACCTCTCTGAGGATCGTGAGATAAACCGGCTACGTACGAATATACGACCGTTGAGCCTTTTCACCTCCACTTCACTCTTCAGCACCTCTAGTATGACCTTGATTGCTTTTATCTTGGCGGGGTTTGCCTCTATTAGAGACGATGAACCCGAGAAACATTTCTGATGACACACTGAAGGCACACTTTTCTGAATTGAGCTTTATGCCAAACTTGTCCAGGATGTCGAATGTTATCCCCAAGTGGCTGACGTGATCCTTAGAAAATTCTTATTTGACCAGCATGTCATCATTATAAACCTTCATAGTTTTGCCGATCTGCTCCTTGAACATCAGGTTCACTAGTCTTTAATAAGTTGCTCCTGTATTTCTAAACCAAAAGGCATTACTCGGTAACAGTAAGCCCCTCTATCTGTGATGAAAGATGTTTTCTCCTAATCATCCGGGTTCATGAGGATCTGATTGTATCCCGAGTATGCATCCAAGAAACTAAGAGCATCATGACCCACCGTCGAATCGATGAGTTGGTCGATGTTGGGCAATGAGAAAGAGTCCTTAAGGCATGCTTTATTCAATCTGTAAAGTCAAAGCACATTCTCCACTTTCCATTCTTTTTCAAAACCACCACGACATTGGACGGCAAACCTAGGTACTGGACTTCATGAGTGGATCCGTTATTTAGCAGTTTCTCTACCTCCTTGTGGACACCCAGTCCTCTTTCACGGTTGATCGGTCATTTCTTTTGCTTGACCGGCTTAAAGTTGGGATCAACGTTCAAATTGTGCGTGATGCTGCTGGTAGAGATCCCAGGCATGTCAGTATGTGTCAAGGAGAATGTGCCTAACCAAGCATACACAAAATTAAAAAACTCTTTCTTGCCTTTAGCCAAGAGTTTGGCCCCCACGTAGATTTCTTATCCTGGAAGCTTTCGTCGAAGATTACTAGGTCGAGATTGTCGACTATGGTCTTGGTGGTCTTCTCCTTGTCATTCGAGTCTTGGGGCGCGATGGTTGGCTCTCGGGGTCCAAATATTTTGAGCCCCTCGAACTCGAATGGTATGTTGGTGACTAGGCAGGGGCTGCCGAATATCTTATCTAACACCTTCCTTTGGTTCTTTACCTCTTTCTTTGCCGCGCACGTCACAAAAGCGACATAGCAGCTTCTGGCTAACTTTTGCTTTCTCCAAATCTTTCTCAACCCCCAGGGAGTAGGATACTTGAGGTTTTGATGAAATGTAGATGGCACTGCGCGTACTTCGTGAATCCAGGTTCTTCCAGGGATAATGTTATACGATAGATCGCATGTCATTACCTGGAAAGAGGATACCTTTGTCATCTCAGGGAGGTGTACCTCCGGGAGCACTTCTCCCACAGACTTCTCGCTGGAGATATTGAGGTTGGTTATCGTATATGGGCTGGGAACTATCTGGTGTTCTACCTCCATCTGGCAAATTGTTTTCCAGTGGATATATTCATAGCGCTGGCCGGATCTGCCAACACACGTTTGACATGTACATCATGTACCTGCAAGGTGATGATCAAGGCATCATGGTGCAGGTAGAGGACCTGCTGCACAACTTTAGCACCGAACTCGATAGTGTTGACAGCGGGCTCTTTAGTCACCTCATGGTGAGCCTCACAAACCGTAACAGTTTTGGCCCTGTTGTTGTCAACCTCGGGCCCCCAAAGATCGTGTTGATGGATCTGAGGTACCTTGGCCTTTAGGCGCCGCTTTGTTGGGGTCACTAGAGGGCGCATATTTTGGGATGCTGGCCTCAATAGCGAGAAAAGGAACAACACAAACCCGATATCTGAGCATAGTTTCGGTCATGTTGGCGAGTTACGAAACGTCTGCCGTATCTTAATGGTGGTGTGCTGTGAAGCATCGTTGTCACAGTTCAGAATTGTTGCGTCTTTTTCTTCGTAAAAACCTACAATTTCTTGGTCCCACGGTGGGCACCAAACTGTTTAGGTCTAAATTTGGTCATTTAGGTAAAACATATAAATTTGTAAGAGGGTCACAACCAATACAGTAAATACGCAAGAAAAGTAAATAAAATCGAGAAGAAAGTAATATACAAGAAAGTAAAGAGTTTTATTCCTTTAAGAATAGCTGGATTCTGTGTGAATCATTTGATGTATAATACAATGTAAGGAGGGGTATTTATAGTAGAGATTTATGCAGTCCTAATTATGGTAAAATACAAAGACTAAGAAGGCTCATGGGCCTGTAAACTCAAAACGGTGGTATATATAAAACCCTAACTAGGAGACTGTAAAATGCTGAGGCAGCAGGATGTATACCTTGCATCCTACACCCATGTTAGCTGAGTGGTCGTGGCTTGAGGAGCAGGCATGTATCCTCTATGCCCAGTGACTTGTAAGCTAAGTCTAGTCTTGCCAGCTGGACTTGTATTCCCGTAATAATAGGTGGCGTATTTTCCCCATGCAATCAATAGATTAAGGTGTCACCAAGCTCTACATCTACTTATGGCTTAAGGTTATATTTTTGTTCAGCCGGCTCGACTGAATTTTTATTGCGACTTCTCTTCGGCTGCTGGTTATGGACTGGTTGGGGAGGAACTCTTCTCTTGCATAGTTTCCCAGTGTTAACCCTCTCCTCTTCAATGAGTTTCCAATTGTGATTGAAGATCGCTGAGGATGCGCATTCCCATTTAACCAATAGAGCTTGAAGTGAATCTTCGAGCTCCTTTATCATGATGAAAGAAGGGCTTGCCCATACTCAGATGCTTCCAAAGTCATTTGCTTAGGATAGGATGCTGTAATTCTCGTACAGACATTTGTGGTATCAGTGTCCGTGTACAAAATAATGATCGGGTCGCATATCTCATGTTAGGAGTTTCAATTCTTACCTAGGTACTTCGGTTGTGCGAAGCTTAAGAGACCTTTGAAGTCATAGCCCCCAAGACCTTTTAATTCCTTAAGAACACCTGTAATGAATAGTATTGTATTCGAAAGAACTTGATTGTATGTTGTAGCCTACGAGACTTTGATATTAATGAAAACAGATGCTCATCAATATTTTGTGTGTACTTGCGTATTTACTTGTAACGTAGTATAGTAGCATTTTGGGTGTCTACTGAGTGTTTGTCTTTTTAAGACAGGTGTGCATTTGTTGGATGCTATTTTATGCACCAGCAAGTGATGGCTTAGATTGCATCTATAATAGACCTCTTTGATTAGGGTAGGGTTCGCGCCCAAAAGGGGACGTCTATAGCCCATTATATGCAACGGGGCATTTTTGCGTTCAAGCTAAAATGGTTGTGCTTATCCACTCGAGCGCTTAAGTCTTTAACGACATAATGCGGACGGGCATCCCCACCAACATATCGGTGCAAGTGTTCAATTGACAATTTCCACTTACAATAATGCCTGGTGGCTAAACTAGAGGTAATATAGCTTTGAGCGAGCAGTTTACCCTACTTTTGTAATGAAAAGTGAGTATATTACTTCAGCCCGAATATGACAAGGGCAATGAATAGTTGGATCCTAGATGGATCTGAGTATAAAACTTACTAAATAAAATAGTAGTCTTATTGAATAAAAGAGGGACACGGAGCCAATAAAGTTTCAACAACCTTTAAATATATCAATGATGGGGCTATATGCCTTTTTTTTTAAAAAAAATAAAAGAATAGGAAAAGGGAAAAAATACGTGTCTCGAGTATGGCGGTCTAGTGACATTTCAAGAGTAGTACTTCTTAAGCCAAGTGATGGTTGTTCCTTCCGTGCTCTTGGGGGTGTTACTTTCCTAATAATTATGCCCCGTACATGGCATAGGGTTGGCTTTTGAGATGCTCTAGAGGCTTGTGCTGAGGGCAGGTGTACGATCAATGGGCCATTGACCATCTGATGATAGAGCTCTCTATTGATCAGGAAGTATTGAGCTGCATGCTTTCACAGCTGTTTGCTTTCTTCCTTGCCTTCAAAGAGTGCACCCTTGTCCAAGTATTCAGTTAGCACGTGGCGCCAGCTCGAGACGGGTCCTATAATGGGTATTTCAAGGTCCAGCAGGTCTGAGTGAGTTTGTTCAATCACGGTATCTGACCTGCCCAAATCTTCATCTGCACCGGCTGCTAGGCTGTCTTAAGTATCAGGCACTGTACCCTCCACTCTATGAACAAATTTCCACTGGTGAAAATCTTTCAAAAGGGCCTTTACTTTGGCTAAGCATTCCTGCATACAAACGTCTTTGACTGTGAATACTCAATTTATTTGATTGACCACCAGCTGGGAGCCGCTATAGAGACTGATCTCGCTGGCCCCGAATATGTAAGCTAATTCTAGGGCTTGAATTACTGCTTCATATTCTGTCTAGCTGTTCATAGTTAGTAGGCATCTTGTGGCCTTTTCGAAAGATCTTTCCAGACAGTGACCTAACCAGTAGGTCGAAGTCAACTCCTCCTTCTATTAGCATTACGTCCATGTAGACTATCCATTCTCCAGATCTCTTCTATGATCTTTATCTTCTTTCCGGCTTTTAACATCAATTATATACTGAAATCTGTGTCTGGTAGAGCCTGTGATTCGATAGTCATGCGCGACTGATAGATTATGTCATATTCTCCTAATTCAACGTCCCATTCTGTTTACCTCACTGAGAGTCTAAGCTTAGACATAATGATTCGTAATAGGATAGAAGACACCATAATGACCGTATGATTAAAAAAGCATGACCGTAACTCCCGGGTGGCCGTAACCAGTGTTGATACTAGCTGGTTTGGGAGCGGAAGATGTGCTTCTACTCCTAATAGCTCCTTACTAGCATATCGTACGGGGAGTTGCACTCTGTCCTCTTTTCGCGTAAGGGCTGCACTTGCAGCTACTTCTGAAATCGTGACAAGCAGTAAGAGACGCTCCTCTCCGAGCAGGCTTGGATAATATTTGAGGTCTTATAAGATTTTTCATCATTCCTTCTAGTAATTGGCTACAGAGCTTTGGCTATTCAAGGTCTTCATGCTTCACCAATATTTCAGAAAATTGAATGC
Organism: Petunia x hybrida; assembly: GCA_037355625.1. NCBI lineage: Eukaryota > Viridiplantae > Streptophyta > Magnoliopsida > Solanales > Solanaceae > Petunia > Petunia x hybrida. The sequence continues at coordinate 124,278 of JBBBVM010000898.1, forward strand.
ATACACCCGCTCGGGGGTTCAAATCACTTATCACGAAGATGTGTTCTCTAAGTTCCGCTACCTCGGCTCTGGATCTGGCTCTGGATCTGTGCTCGACTAGTATATCCCCTTCTAGCTCACCTCTAATCATGTTTATCTCTTCATTTTGGGTCGCATTGGTATTGACATCGGGTGCATACCTTTCCTCGAGCAAGGGCTGCTCACCTCTTACTTCACTTATCCTGAACGGAGTCAGGTATCTAAAGACCTGACATAGTGTTGAGGGTACTCCCCCTACTCTATGCATCCATGGTCTACACAAGATAACATCTTATGAAAGGTTTCAAGCCAGTACTTATAAAAGGTGTTACAATTATTGCGTCAAGGATAATAACAGGCAGAGCTATTGTTCTGATTGAATTTTAGCTCGTGCTGTTGAAACTAGTTAGTATGCAGGAACTTGGGGCTACCTGTCGCTGAAGCTCAATTCTTCATATTACTTCCCATCAAACGATGTTAACACCACTCAACGGGTCGACCAAAGCTCGCCTAATTTGAGAATCTAGTATCTTGATTGAGATTGTCAAAGCTTCCTGATGGGGGTTGCGGAGCTCCTTCCTGTTTTCCAAAATGAATGCAATTGGGCCGATATGAGGCCCCCGCTTTGTAGTCTTCCAATCTTCGTCAGGCCTGGGTCCAACGAAGATCGCATTGATACTTCGTTTGTTCGTAGAGTCAAATGTCCTATACCATTTTCCTCCTTCCGCGATCAAGTCCTTGAGGTGTCCTTCTTTCAGTAGATGAGCAATCTCGAGCATCAGGTCTTTGTAGTCAGTCGTGCTATGGCTGTTATTTGCAGTAGGTTGTCGAGTTTTTCCTGGTTTCACTCTTGATGGTGGGTGGCCAGTGCACTGTAGAACCTAGCTTTCCAAAATGATTGGTGACTAGTTCTACAGCGCTCATAAGAAACCCGGAATCTTTGAAGCTACGGTGCTCAGAACTTCTCGTATGATCTTGCTCCTATGGGTTGTTTTGCTTTTCAGGCGTTTTCCCGAGATCTATTTGGTATTGCATCCTCCCTTTCGTCCTTCTTCCACCAGCTTTTGATTCCAGAATTGGGCTGCCTGCTCACTTTCTCTGAGCATCATTCCAGAATCTAAGGGTTATTCGGGTTCAATACGGAGCTTTTCATTGTACTGCTGGTGTAGGGCATCCCAAGTTGTCATCGGGTGTTGAGTCAGACCCCATTGCAGTTTTCGTGTTGCTAGTGAACCTCAAGAGTTCAACCTTTTATCGAAGCTAACCACAATGAGATTTCGGGCACTGGGGGTAGCTCAATGCGTTCCCTCTAGAATCTCTCCAGGTAGTCCATCAAAAATTCTCCATCATGCTGACGAATCTCGAAGATATCTTCCATCCGCTTTTCACTTTTACGGGCACCTGAGTGCGCCTTTTTGAAGAGGTCTTGCATCTGGATGAATAACTCGATTGATCCCAATGGCAGGTGAGGATACCATGTGAGGAACCCCATTGTCAGGGTTGAGCCGAACCTTTTCACCAAAGCGGATTGGGTTTCTTTTTCTGAGATCTCATTACTCTTAACAATCGTGTAGTATGCATCGATGTGCTCGTCCGGATCACTGGTTCCATCATACTTAAGATTATTCGGCAGGCGGAAATGCTTAGGCACACGGACCGGGGCAGCGCTCGCTTTGTATGCGTGTTTGAAATTTTTTCTTCATCTACGACGGTAACTTCGGGTGGAGCACCCGGCACGTTACAGACCCGATAGTGGATGACTTTTAGCTCCTTTAGGATGTCCTGGATGACAGGTGTTCCTTCAATACCTTGAAATCTGGCTGCTGTGGAGCTTCGGGTGCCGGTTTCTTCGTCAATCATTCGCATGGGAACGAAGACTGGTGATTCATTCATGGGCAGGGGTCCTCGAGGGGATGTTAACTTCTGGAACGAACCAACGAAGATCACTCCTAACTTCTGGGTCATGCTTTTGACTAGGTTGGCCGAGTTTTGTTTCGCTTGCTCCGCCTGATCTTTGAGAAAATGGTGAGAAATCTCCAATCCTGGAATTGCTTCCACGTGGCTGATCGTCCTCCCCGTCACTACCTATAGAGATTGGGTCCTTGGGAGTATTCTTCGTCTGCCTATCGGGATCGTTGGGATCATTCGTGGAATCATCAACCGCATTAACCACATCGGCAGTGTTCTTTGGGATATTGTCATCGCCGTTCGACATGACTGTGTTTTTCCCTCGTAAAAACCTACAATTGCCTAAGCCCCACGGTGGGCGCCAAACTATTTATTCCTAAAATTTGCCTTAATGGTTAAACAGATAGAATTTATAACAGGATCGCAAGCAATACGGTAAATATAAAGGAAAAATAATAAAGCAGAATAAATTGTAGATGTATTACTTGAGAATAATCGGATCCTTGGAGAATCTCTTGATGTACAATACAATGTGATGAGGGGTGTTTGTAGTTATAATTTACCCGATTTTAATTTTGGTAAAATAAAAAGATTAATAAGGCGGTGAGCCTGTTTATTCAAGGCGGTGACACAAGTTAACCCTAACTAGGAGACCTGAAATCCAAAGGCGGCGGGATGTATACCTTGCACCCACGGCCCGTGCCTGCTGAGCGGTCGTGGCTTCATGGAGCAAGCATGTATCCTTTGAGCCGGTGACTTGTAAACTAAGTCTAGTCTTCGCTGGCTGGACTCGTATCCCCGTAATCATAGATGGCATATTTTTACCCACACAGTCAGTCCCCTCCACTTGTTGAGTGCCGATATAAGCAGTCAGGAAGGGCAGGATATATGCAAAAGAGAGGTGCGAAAGGATATCTTACGGTCTCCATGAAATTCGTAGTCTTCTTGACCAAAGCAGACGTAGATCACAAACTTTTTCTGATACACATTGTCTTCTTTGAAACATCCTTATAAAAGAATAACTTCACTTCTTCTTAAAAATATTTATCTTTAATCCTGGTTTGATATTCCCAGGACACTTCTCTCATTTGAAGATGACAAAGGACCTGGTGCTGAGTGGACTACGAAAAGGTTCACAGTTGAGTAAGAAGACTGGGCTGTTCATTGGGTTATTCGAGTTAGAGTTGAAGATGGAAAACGAGAACAACTGGAGTCAAAGTTTCAATCCTATCGGGAAATGAAGAAGCGTAAGGCGGTGCTGAAATAGGACATGGTTCCTAGATGGAAGAGGATTGAAGATCAGGCAAATTAACTTGGAGTTTCAAATAAGGAAATATGGGTAAACCTTATTTCAAATAGAATCCAAATTGTAAAAGGAGTTCTAAGCTTGATTGGAATCGGCTATGTTAAACTCTATAAATACAACTTAATTTGGCTAGAATTCTTTACGAACTCAAGAAATCTCAATAGAGCAAATCAAGAACAAAAGTGATTGTGAGAGGTATTGTGTGCAAGAACAAAGGCTGGGCAGCAGAACCTGACGGAGGAGCAGTTTCATAGTTTAGTCTGTTGTCTTAGTTCTTTGTTATAGGCTATCGAGTTGTAATCTATCAGCTTGTTAAGAAGTATATAGTAGAGGTTACTCCTTCGTGTGATAGGGTCAACCTGACAACCTAACGTGTGGCTTGGAATGTTCTAGATACTAGGAGGTCTAGTTCCTTGATTGCATTACGCTGTAATCTAAAACTTGTTCAGTTTTCCTTTAGTGGAAGGTTGAAACCCTAAGAGTTTGGGTCGTGGTTTTTGATCCCTTGAGCAAGGATTTTTCCGCGTAAAAATCTCCGTGTTCTTTACAGATAGGTGAAACCCCAAGAGTTTAGTGGAAGGTTTCCGCATTTTGTTAAGGTTTCCTTTAGTGGAAGGTTTCCGCATTTTGTTAAGGTTCACAGATAGGTGAAACTTACAGGGAAAC
>JBBBVM010000899.1:0-15146 GCA_037355625.1 Petunia x hybrida
CAAAATTCTTAGGTAAGTGGTTCTATTAAATTCGAAAGAAAGTCCCTAGTGGGAGCACTTTCGAAAATCCGCTAATTGCGGTTAATCCGGCGGTTTTCACGAATTTATTAAGGATAATAAATGTGTAAAGCTAATTTTATATAAGGATAATATGAATAATAAATAAGATAAGATTTTAATTATGCGCGATACTTAGATAAATAAATGATCCAATTTAAGATTAATTGAATGGATAATGAAATAATAATCAATAATTAATTAATAGAGTAAGTAAAGGTTAAATGGAGTTAGATGATTAAATAAACAAACTAGATAAATAATTGAATATAATAAAGGATTAATTATTAATTGATGAGAGATAGATAGCTAAATAAATAAGCAAATGAATAACTTAAATAAATAAATGAATACTTATCCATTTTAATTAAATAAAGGAGGTAAATGAATAATATTGATTAATTAATTAAATAATGATAAATATTTAATTGATTAAATAAATTATTAATTGAAATTAAATAAATTAGATTAAGTAAATAAATAAATAAATAAATATAAATAAAGGATCAAAATTTAATTGATTAACTTAATAAATAAATTAGATTATATAAATTAATTGAATATTTAATATAATAAATAAAAAGCAATTCAAATGCGAATTATGACGAGGGTTACGATTTTTAGTCGAATTTGATTTTGCACTATTAATTGACAAATGATTCTATACATCCATAAATTAATTGGCGATTCGAAAAGAAATGATACAAAGCCTTCATATAAAAACAATTTAAGTGATTTAATTTATTCACAATTCAAATCATTTCTATACTACCGGGCTACAATCCGGTCTAGGGGAAGTCCTATACAACATGCATTTTCTAAGGGAGCGGGGAAAGAAAGAGTTTAGAATGTAGAACCCGGAAGCGCAAACTCAATATGAGCCCCGTATTTCACAAGGTTTTCATTTTCCTTTTCTTTTTACATTTTCGGGGATATCAAGTCCCGAAAATGTGGAGCGGATCACATAGCTTCCCAAATGCACGCCGTCCCAATTTGTGAGTTGTTATTCAACTCGTCCCAAGAGTGGGTCATGCAAAGAAAAATAAGAGAGATAAAGATTAGTAAATGCTCGAACAATTTCCGAAGGGTAAGGCTAGGAGCAAGCAGTGGAGAAATGAAATTCATAGACAATTAGGCTCAAAATAACAGTCACAATACCAGAGGATAAATATTGAAACGTGCATAAGTCAAAGAAACAAAGATTATCTCAATTTAACTATGACGTTATACTAGCAATGACATAATGAGTCAATAGATTTAAAACTATAATCTTAACATGAAGATAATGTAAGTGGCACCTAAAACTAAACTCATATCTTCTAAAGCGCAAGCAATACTTATTAAACTTCTGCATGATCATACCTGGATAAACAATTCATAAGAGGATTTCCCAAAAATACAATCAAGTCAAATAGTTCCATAGCAAATAGGTGCAAGTGGGTCTAAGCGTAGCATGCTGACATATGGACCTCCATACTCAGCTTTTAAAGTTACTCAAGATCAACAGGAATCTTAGGTAGTACACAACAGAAAACTGAATTCTAGCCTACAAATACATCACTCAAACCCCATTATTCCATCTCTAACTTCAAAACTAACTGAAGGACAACATTTGATACAACTGAGAATTTTGAACACCTAGAACACTTATCAATCATCAGTTTCAAAAGCTATGACGCGAACAAATTTCCAATTAAGGTATCAAATGATATATCAAACCAGATGAAACAAAGACCAGGTTGCAGGATAACTGATCCCACCAACTTAACATTCAACTCACAGACCCTCACATACTCCCTACTACTGACTATATCCTCCAACTTCTACATCTGAACAACTTATACCTCCTTTCAAGCTCCAGAAACACCCAAGAACCACCCCAATCTGCTTGGCAAATTCCTTCAAACAACAGAGCACAAGATACCACTGAACTACTCCTGGACATGCACAGGCCAAACTAAAAATAAAAGAACTTAGAAAGCTGACCTGATCCTTTCAAGAAGAATAACTGAAACAGAAGAAGACTTGGACACAAACAGGATTAGAGAAAAAAGATAAGCTGACAGTTAGAAAAATAGAGGAGACTGAGGAAAACACAAACATGCAACTGAGTGATCCTAGGCAGAATCATTAGACACAATAGAGGCCTAAGGAAGAACATGCTTTAAACCAAGATTTAAGAACTGAGACACACCAAGAAAAATGAAACTGGACTGGAACAGAATCTGAGAAGATATAATAAGGGTTGCACCTGAACAAAACTTGACATCCCAATGGAAATAAACAACAAACACCCCCACATTTCTTCATCCTTACCAAAGCACCCAATACCAACCTGCTGCACTCTCACAATACTAACATGCTTACCAGAACAAATAAACTATAGCAGACCCAATCGGAGACAAACCTGAACACAACATAGCATCCTCTCACTGCCCAGAATTCAGCCCACCTATTACCACTCACAATCAACCTGGATAAATCACTCAAACAACCTACACCCTCATGCACACACACATCATTTGCATAGCCACCAGACCTCTCTCACTTTCTTTGGCAATTTCACACATAACAGACCCCTACACAAATCACCAATTCCCTCCAAACTCACCATGCAACACTTTCACAGACCTCTCATATGCTGCACACAAACCCCACTGCATAGCCACCCCTGAACCTCCTTTAATACCTACACACTTCCACCTTTCAACCTCAGAACCAACAGTAGATACGAGTGTAAACTTATCACTTTTCAATCTAAGCTTATAATTTTATCATAACTAAACCAAATATCAACACAGAATCATAGTAAAATTGTTGTCGCTTCTAGTGACCAATTTCAAAAGAGACATTGCTTTATAACTCCAAAAACAACAGGCAATACAGAAACAATTGTAAACTCAACATGGTGAACATAGTTTCGTAAACTATCATCTTTTTTTTAAAAAAAAAAACTTGAGAACAAATTCATACTTCAACCAGATATTCCCTAAATCTGAACTAATGCTAAAACAAAAAGGAAATCCTTTTAACAGAAAATTGATGCAATTTATGAATTATAGAGGTTGAATCTTTAATTCTAAATTCATACTTTATCCAACAAATGATGAATGTTTAAGAAAATCATCGCTCATATCTCAACACAAACTGTTTCAAGTCATGATTTATACACACAAATAAGATTACCTTTAACTAAGCAAGAACTGATTAAACATGACATAGAAAATAAGGAAAAAGAAGAGGCTTGAGGGTGTTACCTGTTGCGATGCAGTGAAAAGGGGTGAGGGATCCGAAGAAAAGCGACTCGACTAAGCAACTCGAGCGAGAAGAACGACACGAATAACAGAAACGATACGAATAGTGAAGCAATATCAGAACAGTAACATTATCAGAAATTTATCCGCAGTAAACACTATTGCTTTATGACTAGAAAAACTAAGAAAAACACTTTATAATATCATGCTGCCGTTTTTTTTTTTTTGAATCCCACAAAAATGATCCCCCCCTTCAAAAAAAAAAATGAGAATCATATCATTATATACCTGCTTGCTTAGGGTTTAGGGCCTTTGAATTTCCCAAACGATCCTTACTCGCTTTTCACCTTTTCTTTGGAAAAAAAGGGTGAAAATGGTATATCCATCTCGGATTATACCATTTTCACCTTTATCTCCAAAAGATTTGCCGTTTGAATTATTTTGCAGCTCGGATTGAAACTTGAGTTCGAAATGGACGATTGGATTTGAAACAACTCGCTAAGTACGGAGATGATGAAGAAGGGAACGTGGGGGGGGGGGGGGGACCAGATCGTACGAATTCCTTGGCGTTTTGCTGGATTTAAGAGGGAAAAATAGGGGGGAAATTGGGATTTCATTCGGTCGGGTCGCGGGATTAGGTTTAGAGAAAACTGAATTGTGTGAGGGGATTAGCGGGCAGGAGGAAGTAATATGATATATATGTGTAGTTGCAGAAGTAGGCTAGAAATTAGGTTTTAAAATAATTTTAGCCTCTTTTTAATATAATTAGTAACTTTAAACTAATTACACACGTAAGCTAAAATTAAAGCCGCGTCTAACACATTTAGACCTATTCTTTTAAATTTAACTCAATTGCTTTGAATTTTAAAAATAATTAATTTAATTGAGAATAATTAGACTTTAATTTATACGACCGGGACAAAATTGGGTGTCAACAGTGAGTAATTCATTGAAGCTCTTAATACCAACCATCAATGCCTGGAGTACTAGAGCGACAAACAAAAATTTGAGGACCAACGTGCAAATGTCAAAGGGCCTTTAGGTATAGAAAAATCTGTTGATGTTTGGGAGAAACCCCTCGTTTCAAGATCCTCTTAACAGGGTCAATGTTCGAGAGTCATGTTGGCTGGGGATGAGCAGCACGCTAATTTAGTAGGAAGTAGTGAAAAATCATCTGACATCGAGTTACAATTAGTATTTAAAAGACTTTTGAGTAAAGCAGATCCCGAAGAACGACAAATAATGCACATGATCTTGTGCAACGGGTCAACAAGCATGGGCGGACCTAAGTGGTAATTAATACCCATTTCTCGAAAAATTATAGGGTATAAGTAGGTTAATTCTTTTTATATGTATATATATCATATGTTGAGCCACCTTAATTTTTTTGTATATTCGATTATTTATATTTTGATACCCCTTAATAAAAATCCTGGATCCGCCATGTCAACAATCCTTGATTGGAGAAAAGCAATTGCAACATTGACTCAAGAGATCCAAAGGAACATGTAAATATCCTTCAATTTTTGGTTCTCTCATTTGTTTATCTTTTAGGGATTTTCAACAGTTTAATTCTTAACAAAATTGCATAAAGAGGAGATGAATTTTTGTGCCTAGGGATATGATTGTTGCACTTGCTCATTCACGTCATAAATGTAAGTTCTTCCTATTGAATAGGCCTCTGCAAAGAAATAAAGAACATGACTTTTGAAGAACCCAATTTAGGCTTTTCTTTTGTTATGAGTATAAAAGATACAGTAGGTTTATAATTAACAAAAGCAAAAAAGAATAGCAGCTCGATGTGAGCAAAATAACGCCCCAATTAGAAGATACAATTGTACACCTCACATAATAAGAAATAAAAACTGATGTTATAAAACATACCAGCTACATGTTACAGTTGTTGTATAATAATTAGTGTGATATTTCAAAAGATTCATCACTAGTGAGAAACCCAAGACATGTTTCACTCTTGACACATTATTTTTTTTTAAATATCCAGCATTTATTTTTACTACTTTTGTAAAGTGTCAAAACCTTCTTGCAAGTGTTCTAATGCTTGAAATTAATTTTTTCAAAATATACCTTTGAAATGATTCATATTTCCACATGTTAAATAGTTTTACATAAACTATGTGCCTATTTCACACGTCGATTATACATGCATTTCTACTCAGAATTATTAACTATGATTAACATATGTGTTAAATATAGACCAATTGTTTGCTTGGCTTTCTTAATATATTGGATTAACATGACAGAAAATATTTTGATTAGAAGAGGAAGAGTGAAAGCTCAGGTGTATTGTTTAATGAACTAAATAAATTTCTCTAGCTTGCAAGCAAGTTAATTTTATAGTTTTCCCCATGATCAAGTGGCTCTAATACCCACTCAAACTAGACACAGAACCTCAGCATAACCAGTGACAACAACCTATTGTTCATCCACTTCTACAATTTTCTCAAACAATGGCCAGTCCAGTTGATATAGTAAGACTAACAACCAATGTCTATCAGCAGCCTCATCAATTCACAAATTAATTGACTAAGTTGCTATTGAGGAGCTATTTCTTGCCGTTTGCAAATTATAAAAGAAATGAATATCTTGGTTGGAGATTTTGGAAATGCGACGTGTTAGGATGCGGATATAAGAGACAAAAAATAGCTTTATTAGATTTCTTTATATTACTTCTTTATTCAATGTTTTTCTTTCATTTTATACCAATACTAGACAATGGACGCGTGAGTGCACGAGACTTGCACATGAGTTTCACGTGTCAGCTTGATTTGAAAAATCTCAATTTCCTTCTTAATATGCTTACACAATACTCTTCATTGCTTGTGTCATACAATTGATTTGATGGGTCACTTTTAAAGCTCCTACACCTATCGTGGTTCCCCTTACATTGATGAAGGAACATCAAATTCTTAATCAGTGGATGTTTATACGTGAGTCACACGTGCATTTCATGTGAAGCCACTATAAACTTGTAATGATTGAAATATGAGACACACACACCAAATAGATTGTTGGGATTTCTTTATCTGCCTTATTTGTTTAATGGTTTTCCCTTTTGTAGTGGTTCACACGAACCAAAGTAGTGAGTAATTCATTGAAGCTCTTAATACCAGCCATCAATGCCCTGAATACTAGAGCGACAAACAAAAACTTGAGGACCAACGTGCAAATGTCAAAGGGCCTTTAGGTTTAGGAAAATCTATTGATGTTTGGGAGCAACCTCTCGTTTCAAGAACCTCTTAACAGGGTCAATGTTCGAGAGTCGTGTTGGTTGGGGGATGAGCAGCACACAAATTCAGTAGGAAATAGTGAAAAATCATCTGACATCGAGTTACAATTAGTACTTAAAAGACTTTTGAATAAAGCAGATCCCGAAGAACGACAAATAATGCACTTGATCTTGTGCAACGGGTCAACAAGCACCGGCGGACCTAAGTGGTAGGAAGGGGTATAAATTGATACCATTCGCCGAATATAATATGGTATAAGTAGGTAAATTCTTTTTCTATGTATATATATGATATGTTGATCCCCCTTAATTTTTTGGCATATTCGATTATTTATATTTTGATACCTCGTAATGAAAATCCTGGTTCCGCCATTGTCAACAAGCCCTGATTGGAGAAAAGCAGGTTCAACATTGACTCAAGAGATCCAAAGGAACATGTAAATACCCTTCAATTTTTGGTTCTCTCATTTGTTTATCTTTTAGGGGTTTTCAATAGTTTAATTCTTAACAATATTTGCATAAGGAGGGGATGAATTTACGTGCCTAGGGATATGACTGTTTCATTTGCTCATTCATGTCATAATGTATTTTATTGCTATTGAATAGGCCTCTACAAAGATATAAAAGAACAAGAATTTTCAAAGAACCCAATTTAGCTTTTCTTTTGATATGAGTATAAAACATAGGTTTATAATTAAACAAAAATAAAAAAAAAATAGCAAGCTCGATGTGAGCAAAATAACGCCCCAATTAGAAGATACAATTGTACACCTCACATAATAAGAAATAAAAACTGATGTTATAAACATGCCAGCTACATGTGACAGAAGTTGTATAATAATTAGTGTGATATTTCAAAAGATTCATCATTCGTGAGAAAGCCTAAGACATGTTTCACTCTTGACACATTATTTTTTTTTTAAATATGCAGCATTTTATTTTTACTACTTTTGTAAAGTGTCAAAACCTTCTTGCAAAGTGTTCTAATGCTGAAATTAATATTATCAAATATACCTTTGAAATGATTCATATTTCACATGTTAAATAGTTTTACATAGACAATGAGGAGGGAAAAAAATAATTTCTCTCTCCTCGAAAATTCTCTCTAGGCTCATGTTAGCTAACCTGCGCCTACGCGACTGATGGGGAAGGGTCGAGGTAGAGGTCGCGGCCGTGGACGACCGCCGAAATTACCATAACTAAATTAGGAAGCTCGATTGGAACCAGATATAAGGAACCCGATGAAGAGAATGAGCAAGCTGAAACTCCAACTCAGCGGCTCACTTATTCAGGTGGAGCAAGCTCATCTTCACCTAATGTAGCTAAGAAACTCCAGCTAAGTGAAGTTTTCAGGAAGGAGCAAATAGAAGAGGTGGGGAAGCCGATGGTAACCGAACAACAGAATGAGGATAGCAGGATCAAAAGTGATACTCAACAAGTTGCAGCTAGGTCAAACAACTGCAGATCTACCTGAGGCACCTGAAACCAAATGGACTTATCTCTTCACAGGTAATCGTAGCTCAACGAATGGACTTAGTTTGAAGTACATACCACCAGTAATAATAGATAGTAGTGTTAAAGTCCAACTAGATCCAATTGAAGTAGAACAAGAGAATGACAAATGGAGAAATGCAGTGATTGCCTATGTGATTGGGGAAATCCCTGGGTTTAATATATGACAAGGTACATCACTCAAAGCTGGAATAGTGTTGCATTACAAGAAATATTCCTTCATGCTGAAGGATATTATGTTATTAGATTTAAAAGCAGACAGGACATGGAGGAAATCATGTTTGTTGTACCATACACTGAGGACAATAGACCTCTGATTATGAAGCCATGGACACCTGAGTTTGAATTTAGCTCAGATTACCCTGTTGACATCCCACTATGGGTAACCTTTCCTAAGCTTCCTATGAATTGCTGGAGTAGCGACTCTCTTAGAAGAATAGGAAGTGTAATAGGTCTCCCAATGTATGCAGATGAGTGTACTGCTAAGCAGAGTAGGATATCATATGCAAGGATGCTGATAGAAGTTAATGTGACTAAACCACTAGTAGAGGAAGTAATAGTAGTGGCACCTAATGGAAGAGAGTTTGTGCAGCCTATTCACTATGAATGGAGGCCAGATTTTTGTGATAAATGCATGAAGGTAGGACATATTTGTGAACAAAAAGAGGAGCCAGCAAAACCAGACACTAATCAAGAGGGTCAGCCTGTGCAACAGAAAAGAAGAAGAAGAGTTAAACCTACAATGCAATGGCAGTACAAAGGTGTAGTGCAACTGGAGAAACAAGTGCAAAGTGCAGGAACAAGCACTGCAGCAACAAACTACAGCAGCACCCCAGACAATTAGGCCATCACAACATGGACAAGCAGCAGTCCAGCAAGTGAGAGTTAGTCCTCAGAAGCAGCAGCAGGGAGACACTGTGCAGATGTCTAAACCTGACCTAATTACTATTATGAGGAGAGCATCCCCAACTGCACTGCAGAGCAGCACCAGTAATAAAGGCAAAGCAGTCAGTACCATACCAGAGTTCAACCTGAAAGAGTATCCTGAACTAAGCAATATCAGAACTAGGAATTGCTTCACTGCATTGAGTTATCATGAGAATTTGAATGAAAGAGAACTCCCACATGATAGGGGGGCTATTTCCTTACACAATGACATGGCTATTTTTAAATGTCAGGGGACTCAATAAAAGATACAAGCAGAAGGAGCTAAGGAACTACATGAAAGCAAAGCATATCAAGTTTGCAGGACTAGTTGAAACAAGGGTGATGAAAGAACCTAAAGCTCATGGTAATCTTACAAAGAGTAGCCCCTGAATACTCATGGGAGAATAACTATTAGTGTGCAGAGAATGGGAGAATCTGGTATATTTGGGACGATAAAACCTATAAAGTTGTGTGCAAGACTAAGCAAGAACAACTCATCCATTGTTTGCGTGACAGACAGAAAGAGTACAGCTTAGTTTGAAATTACAATAGTGTATGGATACAACACTACTGAGAGGAGGAGAAACATGTGGGAAGCAACTATCTGATGTCAGCAAAGTGGTAACTTGCCCATGGGATCATCTGTGGGGACTTTAATGCTATACTCAGTCCTCATGATAGGTTATATGGCAATCCTGTTACTAATGCAGAAATTAAAGAGTTCAATGAGTGCGTGCAACAACTATTTTTGCGTGAGCTCACATAGAAGGGAGAGTTCTACACCTGGTCTAACAATCAGAGTGGGGATGATAGGGTACTTAGAAGAATTGATAGGGCCTTTGGTAATGATGAATGGATGTTAAATGGGGCCACTTAGCCATAGAGTATGACCTCCCTTACATTTCAGACCATGCTCCTATGTTATTGCTTATCAAGCAATCCAACAAAAATGTTAAAGTTCCTTTTAGGTTCTTTAACACATGGGCCAGAACATGATCACTTTATTCAAATAGTGGAGGAAGGCTGGGCTAGCAGGTTGGATTGCCATAGCATGGTAAATGTGTGGAAGAAACTGAAAAACCTCAAAGGGAGCTTTAAGCTGCTAAACAAAGCAGAATTTAAAGGGATACCACAGAGAATAGCAACAGCTAGAGAGGAGCTGAAAGCAATACAAAGAGAACTGCAACAACAGTATTCAGATAGCCTACATGAACAAGAGAAAAGCATGCTGCTGAACCTAGTAAAGTGGAGTCTAATGGAGGAGAATGCCTTACAGTAAAAGGCAAGAAGCAAGTGGATAAAACTGGGGGATGCAAAAAACAAGTTACTTTTCAGCACTCATCAAGGAGAGGAATCACCCGAAGCAGATAAATGAATTGAAAGGCCTTGATGGGATGATACTCCACAGAGCCAGAATCTATAAAAGCAGAAATTCTCCAGTTCTATAAGTCATTAATGGGGTCAGCAAATGCAGTGTTACCAGCAGTGAACATGGACATTATGAAACAGGGTCCAACCCTGACTCAGCAGCATCAGATAGCTCTATGTGCAGAAGTGACTGATAAGGAGATACAAAAAGGACTACAAGCTATAGGGGATGACAAAGCCCCTGGTATAGATGTGTATAATGCTATATTTTTTAAAAAGGCTTGGCCAGTGATCAAAAACTGAGGTTCTTCTAGCAGTGAGAGAGTTCTTTTAAAATAGGGAAAATGACAAAGGCCATAATTGCACAACTGTGACTTTAATTCCAAAATCATCTAACCCTGGCACCATCAAGGACTATAGACCAATCTCCTGCTCCACAGTACTCTACAAAGCTCATCTTGCATAATATTGGCAGCAAGACACAGAAGGTGATTGCTTCTATTATTAATGAAGCATCAGGCTGGATTGTTCCTGAAGGAAAATAGTGATAATGTGATCTTGGTCCATGAGCTAGTTAAGGCTTATACAAGAAAGCACATATCCCCTAGATGAATGGTGAAAGTTGATATGCAAAAGGCATATGACTCAGTAGAGTGGATATACTTGAAGCAGGTCATGGAGGGCTTGAAATTCCTACAAGATTCATTAACTGGGTAATGCAATGTGTCCAGACTGTGAGTTATACTATCTTAGTTAATGGGGAAACTACAAAACCATTTGATGCTGCTAGAGGTCTTAGACAAGGTGACCCTATGTCACCTTTTCTATTTGCTATATCTATGGAATACTAAGTAGAATTTTGTATAAGAAGCAACAGGACAAGGAGTTCAAATTTCACCCCTAGATGTGCAAAGCTAGGTATCACTCATCTTAGCTTGCAGATGACTTGCTATTATTTACTAGAGGGGATGCTGCCTGCTGTTGAGACAATGCATAAGGATTCATTCAGTTCTCCCAAGCATCAGGACTACATGCAAATTTGGGAAAAATTGCTGTCTACTTTGGTGGGGTGAAAAGAAGCTGAACAAGCCAAATTTCTGAAGATTCTGGGATATACTATTGGAGAATTTCCCTTCAAATACTTGGGTATTCCATAATCAACAAAGAACTCACCATGGTTTAATGGCAACCCTTGATAGCAAAGATAGTGAACAGGATCACATCCTGGACAGCAAAAAAGCTATCTTATGCAGGTAGAGTTCATCTTGTACAGACAGGTTATTTGGAATACAAGCATATTGGGGCACAACTGTTTGTGCTACCTGTTAAGGTAACTAAATATAGAAGCACACTGTAGGAGCTAGTTTGGTCAGGGATCAAGTGCAATTACAAAAAAGGCACTCATAGCCTGGGACAAAGTGTGCACCCCAAAAGGCAAGCTGGGGGTTTGAACTTGACTAATATTAGAATCTCGAACAAGGCAGCTATTGCCAAGCATTCTAGGAGCTGAGCCAAAAACAGGACAGATTGTGGATCAAGTGGATTCATGAGTATTACATAAAACAACAAACAGTTGAGACTTGTAGGATCCCTCCTCAAGCCTCATTGATGGTAAGGAAGATATTCAGCGCTAGAAATGACAACCAGGTGGGACAAACAGCTACACAAAGAATCAAAGTTTGACTAGGAATCTGTATCACCCTGATGCTTGGAGCTACTAATAAGATAGAATGGAAATACTTGATGTTCAGGAATGAAGCTAGACCAAAAGCAAGGTCAATTTGTGGTTATGTTTATCATGGCAGAGCTACTAACAGGTGATAGGTTGGCAAAATGGGGGCTAGCAGTAGATCACCAATGTGCTTATGTAGACAGCCTCAGAACTAGAGATCATCTTTTTGTGACCTGTGATATTGATGTGACACTGTGGGAATCGAATTGAGGTTGGCTCCAATGGAAACCGAAAACATTGCAAACATGGCAGCATCACAATGAATGGAATGAACAAAAAAGCAGAGGCAAAACTGCAGAAACACAAGCCTTCAAGCTGGTGTACACAGAAGTTATCTATGCCATATGGTTGGAAAGAAACCAGCGGGTGTTTGAAAAAGTGCAAGAGGAGCAGAGCATCTAGCCAAAGTGTGGATGTTATATGCTTGAGCAGAGCTTCTAGTAGAACTAGGAATACATTAGCTAAATATATGTTCTAGGCAGTTAAGTTTTATTTCAGTTTGTAAGTAGCTTAGAGACAAATTTGAGGCAGCAGGTAGTGGCAAAAGCCTGCTCTGAGGTAATACTCCAGTTGGTGATTAATGAAATACTAATTACCAACAAAAAGAGAATAGTTTTACATAAACTATGTGCCTATTTCACACGTCGATTATACATGCATTTTCTACTCAAGAAATTATAAAACTATGATTAACATATGAGTTAATATTGACCAATTGTTTGCTTGGATTTCTTATATATTGGATTAATATGAGAGAAAATATTTTGATTAGAAAGAGACAGAGTGAAAGCTCAGGTGTATTGTTTAATGAACTAAATAAATTTATCTAGCTTGCAAGCAAGTTACTTTTATAGTTTTTCCCCATGATCAAGTGGCTCTAATACCCACTCAAACTAGACACAGAACCTTAGCTGGTGTTTTATTACCCAGCATAACCAGTTGACAACAACAAACCTACTGTTCACCTACTTCTACAATTTTCTCAAACAATGGCCAATTCAGTTGATAAAGTAAGACTAACAACAAATGTCTATCAGCAGCCTCAACATTCACAAATTAATTAACTAAGTTGCTATTGAGGAGCTATTCCTGCCGTTTGCAAAATTATAAAAGAAATGAATATCTGGTTGGAGATTTCTGAGATGCGACGTGTTTGGGATGCGGACATAAGAGACCAAATAGCTTGCTTGGATTTCTTTATATTTCCTCTTTTATTCAATGTTTTTTTTTTAATTTTATACCAATACTAGACAATGGATGTGTGAGTTGCACTGAGTTGCACGTGTCCAGCTTGATTTGTAAAATCTAAATTTCCTTCTTAAACACGCTTAAACAATACTATTCATTGCTTGTGGCATTAATTCCCTCGTGCAATTGATTTGATGGGTCACTTTTAAAGCTCCTACGCCTATGGTGATACCCTTATATTGATGAAGGAACGTCAAGTTCTTAATCTATGGATGTTGACACGTGAGTCACATGTGCATTTCAAGTGAAGCCACTATAAACTATTAATGATTGATATATGAGACACACATGTTGACACCTAATTTTGTCCCGGAGTTATTGAAATTGATAATTTACTATGGAAAGGTTTTAATTAAGGCTAAAATTGAAATAGGAAAATGAAGGCAATTGACTTTTGGTTGAAATAGGCTGAAATCGCGATTTATGCCCTATATTTTATCCTACCTGCGCAACCACTTCATTTCCTAACTAAATCCAAAAGGGGGATAATTTCGCTTAAAATCCTAAAATCTAGCCTAATTGTGCAAATATACATTAACATATACTACACAATCTCTCCTTGGCCTTTCTCGTTCAGCCCGTCTCCAAAATCCTCCATCTCCTTACCCGATCCCTTCCCCTGACCCGCGTCAAATCCGAGTACCCTCTCTGATTTCCCCAAAACTCTCACAATCGTCCAAATTCATGGTCCCCCCTCCCCCACGTTCCCCTTCACTTTTCTGTACAAAAGAACTGCGTTTTCGATCTCGACCGTGTTTTGTATTTTAATCATCCTAGCCGTGGATCGATCCCAACGGCTTTTTCCCTTTGAGATAAGGATGTGTATGGTTCGATCCTTGAAGGATTTGACCAAATACACCCTTATCTTAGATGTGAAAGGTCGAAATCAGGTCCAAATTTTGGGGAAATTTCGAGCAGTCCGAAACCCTAAATTTCAGGTATATATAATGGCTTTTGGTCTCATTTTAGGGGCAGTTTTTTTTGGGGGGGAGATAAATAGAAAAAGAGGCAGAGTTTTTTTGGGTTTTAATCTTGGAAAATAGATATAACATTTAGTTTCTGTTTAGATTCAAACATCCCCTTTTGGTTTTGTGTCTTTGTTTCGCCTTTCAAATCGCCGACCTTGTTCGAGTCGCTTATTCGAGTCGCATTTTTCTTCGGATTCGCACCCTGTTCACTGCATCAAAAAAGGACGAGTTGGCTAAACTCACAAATGGGGATAGTATATTGCATTGGAGTCACAGTGGGGGCGAGTCCGGACTCAAGATTCAAGAAGTGAAGATCATATAAAGTGCTTTGTTGAGCCGCTTAATATAACTTAGGCTCATGGGCATAATATAAAAAATAAAAATAGTCATTCAATCCGCGATTTTCGGGTTCTTCTTCTAAATCCTTCTCTCTTCCCTCTATCCCTTAGAAATTGCATGTCTGTAGGAATTCCCCGTAGATAATTATTGTAGAATAATTTATTTGATTGATTATGACTGAATGTTTGGTTATTTATTTAGTTATTTTGTGAATATTTTATTTCTTTAGATCTCCATCTTAGTTACGAATTTTGAATCTTTTAGTTAAATAATGCGTGCAAGCCAATTCGTAATGATCTTGAAATCGCTTTTTAAAAACAACTCTAATACAAGTATTCAAGTCAATTATTTTTTCTTATTAAAGTCATTTATTTTTCCTACCTTTTTTTATGTATACTTGATTTTAAATTCATTAGTGCCGCTTTAAACTGAAAGTTCAATACTTTTGAAAATTGCATATTTAGCTATTTTGTGAAAACCGAAGGATTAACCAC